>JAJJWX010002328.1:0-17798 GCA_023529315.1 Papaver bracteatum
CTCGTGTAGGTTTCGTATTGCGCATAGCGGCTCGGATTTCGTAAGCCTCCCCCAACAATCATCACCCCGGAAACCGAGTTTATGGATAAATTGTCTAAAGCCTTATGGTTATACATACGTTTACGCATCAACAAAGATCCCGGGTGGAAACACGTGAAGGTTTTCTTTCTTATCAACCAACTGATAATTATCAGTTTAAAACATAGTTGTTCGCATTTAGGCGGAACAGTATACATTCTTATTTTAATTTCTTGCATGTGAAGGTTATACTCATCGGATGCAAATGTTCCCGGTGAAGGTGGACATAAGATAATGAGTTTCGTCCGCCTTCAGAGAAATCTGCCTGGCTATGAGCCCAATACTAGGCATTGCTTATACGGACTGGTATGATAAAATACAGTTTCCCTGCAGTCCTGCTGCTTAAAAATATGTGTTCACTCTAGTGCGGTCATCATTCGATTGCCTAAATTAAGGTAAAATGTCTCGTTTGTTTGTTTGTTTGTTTTGTTGCAGGATGCCGATCTTATCGTGCTTGCTTTAGCAAGCCATGAACCTCATTTTGCAATATTGAGAGAGGTAAACTTGTGTTTTTTTACACCCAGCATTGGCAGTAGAGGGGCCAAAGAAAGTTTCCTCAGACAGTCAATTAGTCATAACTAATTTCTTTCTTTCGCCTACGTTTTTCGGGAGGTGTTTAGTCGGTTCAGAGGAAAAGCGCCGGTCGGTCTTTTGTAAAAAAAGCCTTACCGGCTTCAGGTAAAAGAAATCTTTAGTATATATCCTATAACCGTAAGCGCCTTGATCTCCTTTTGACATCTTTTATTCTTTATGACTGATCAGTTCTTGCAAATTTGGACACTAAGAGAATATTTAGAGCTGGATCTAAGAATTGCTTGACCCTCCTTTTGCAATCGATATAGAAAGAATTGTAGACGATTTCATTTTGATGTGTTTCTTCTGGGGAACGACTTTCTCATATACCATCATTGAATATCAACGAGGTTTGTCGATGAATTCACTTGTCTACCTACATTGTATTCGATCAAGTTGTGTTTTCTGATTTGCATGTTAGAATTTCATGCTTTGTGTTTACTGGGTGCCGTCGATTTACTAATGGTGTTTATAAAGACAAGTTCAAAAGCCTCGGAGGTTACCTCGTCGATATGCAAAAAGTAATAACGTATATGTTTCCTCATCGCAGTTTTGTTGCATTTTGAGATGTAATAAATTATACGATTAAACTCATGTTTTAATATATGTGAGCAGGTGAAGGATAAAAAGCTTCTTATATGAAGCTTAAGAGGGTAGAGAAATTCATTTCGGCGGTTGTGCGCGTACGGGATCGCATTTTCAAAAAGAGAGCAGACTTAAAGAGCGCACCGTAAGAAGTTTCATGCGTAAGATGGCCAATGAGCAAGTTGTTGAGGTAAGAACTCAAACATTTAGGGTACTTCTTGCTGCTGCAGAACGAGCTTAGAGTATTTTGAGATCTAATGACACTGTTTTGCATTAAATTAATGGATTCCTCCTCTTTAAGTACACCTTTTATAGATTTGCATCTAGGAAAGGAGCCGAGAGGGCCTGCATCAACGCCTTGTGAAGATAGTGATGTATGTTAACGACTAGGATCTCACGGTGTATACGATTCTCTTGGTGTATTTGAAATCTAGTTGTCGCCTTCTCTTTTGTTGAAGCTATGGATGGTTGTTTCTTTTTTTGTAAATAGGTTTTGGTTAACACAAAAGAATTGCGAGAGAAAAGTTAAAGAGTACATGCAGAAGCAGAATGACTTGTACAAACAAGGGCTTGTATCGAATGACAAGGTTCTTGTTATTGTTAGAAAAAACGGGGTTTTGAATAACTTGGACCATGATTTGATCCCTAGACCTATTGACCTCTAGTTGTTTTTTTTTTCTTTTGAATAGATAAAACAATAATCCCACCGAGACTAAAATTTTAAGAGTTTTAGACTTAAATACCATGGGTTTTGCCTAAAGGCCCTTTGGGACTACACACTTTTGTGTGAGGGGGGAAAACCTAGACTATGTCAAGGTTGTTTTTTCCGTACGCGCGGTGCTTCGAACAGAAGCACGCCACCTTCCGTCGGGTCCGGGTATGTGTCGGGTCATTAGATCCATATTAAAACCTAGGCAGGACAAAACTAATTGATGCTTCACTGTAGCTTCTGTACACATTTTTTCCTAGAGCAATCATTAGTGATGGAGGATCACATTTTTGTAACCGGTCTTTCGAGAAGCTCATGAAGAAATACTCCATTACTCATAAGGTTTCTACACCTTACCACCCACAGACTTGTGGTCAAGTAGAAGTGTCTAATAGGCAGATCAAGCAAATTTTAGAGAAGACCGTAAACCCTACCCGAAAGGATTGGTCTTTGCTCTTAATAGAAGCATTATGGGCTGCAGAACCGCTTTTAAGACTCCACTTGGGATGTCTCCGTATAGACTTGTCTTCGGTAAAGCCTGCCATTTGTCCGTAGAATTAGAACACCGAGCTTATTGGGCCATTAAACGGCTAAACTTTGACCTACCTGTTGCTGGTGATAACCGTAGACTTCAGCTCAATGAGTTGGAAGAAATTCGTAATGATTCTTACCAAAATGCGAAAATTTACAAGGAGAAAACAAAAGTTTTTCACGACAAATCGATTCTTCGAAAGTCGTTTACACCAGGACAGAAAGTTCTCTTGTATAATTCTCGCCTTCAGCTTTTTCCTGGTAAGATTAGATCTCGTTGGACTGGCCCATTCTATGTTAAGACCGTGTATCCGCACGGTGCTATTGAGGTGAGGAATCATGATACTGGAGAGACTTTTAAAGTCAACGGTCATCGATTGAAACCATTCATCGAATTGACCAACCCGGATGTGGAAAATAAAAATTTACAGGATCCCGTTTATCACGACTAATTTTCTGCAGATACAGTAATGTCTGGCTGAAGACATTAAACTTAGCACTTCTTGGGAGGTAACCCATGCTAATACAACAAGGTAATATCTTTCCTTAACTCTTTTGATTCAAATAGTTTCTCTTTGTTCATGTTTTTAATTTTATCTTTAGAACATTGAGGACAATGTAGAGTTTAAGTGTGGGGGAGTGTTTTGACCTTTTGCATATAGAATTTTTAGCCTTTTTGATTAAAATTTTTTTAAAAAAAAAAAAAATATATATATAAAAAAATTATTTGAATAAAACCTCCAACTTTTAGAGATTTTAGAGTCACTAGCATACTTCTAGGTATGTTTACATAGAGAGTTCTGACCGACATAACTGAACTTGGAAGTGTTAGAGAACTACATTCGGATTTCTTACGAATTAGAGTGTTAAATAATGGATTTAATCATGCCGGTGATGCAAATTAGGAGCAGAGAAATGCATTATTAGAGTTGCTGATCAATCATTAGTGGAGACTACCTATTTTCAAATCAACAGAGGCACCAGACCAGATTTCTTTGTAGCTGACTAAAGAGCTTTCTTTTGAGTGTGTGTCACCATACGTAAATTCCGGGTAGAATGGTGAGCTACCCAACTTCACACTATTTTCAGCACTATTTTTGATCTCTTGAGTGCTAATTTTGTCAATCATGAGGATGACGTCTATAGATGAAAACCTCCTTCTTTTAGTTTGATTTGCAGTTAGAACCATTCTCTCTCGCCAACAACAGGTCCATAGAAACACATCATCAGCAAAGGAGCGACATCAAAATCTACAAGGAAATTTGAAGAAGTTTAAGGTTTTTAAGCAACAATTCAAGGAAGAGCAAATTTTATATCTAAGTATGAAGACTTATTTACAAGAGCAGAGAAAATCAAAAGATGAAAAATATTGAAGTTTATGATACAAAGACAATACAAGTTGTGAAGATCATCAGTGCAATCAGATGTGAAGGTGGTAAGTACTCTCATCCTGGTTATAATGGTTGATTTCCTTTCTTAGAGATCATCAGAAAAAGTATTTTGTTTCCCACGATTTTGTGGGGTCTCCAGAAATAATTCGGAAGGTTTCCTTCCCACCATTCAACGTGTGTAGGAGTTCTATCTTCATTCCTACCTGCACACATGTGAGACCCATAAAAAAGCTGTCTTATTGAGTGCAATTATCATAAAATCCTTTAAGTGAGGCAGAAGTCGAGGCGAAATGCTTATTGGTCGTTTCTCAAACACGCATTCTCTCATTATGGTGTGATTATTTCTCAATCAATATTTAAGAATGAGAATATGTTCTTTGGTATTTCTAACTTCTTATTACTAGCATGCAGAAACTCTATGTCCTCATAACTCTTTGGATGCTTGGGACGCTGGAACGCTTTGAAGTTGGAGTAGGTTTTGTGGGTATACCTCTGGTAAACCCTCCCGAGACTATAACTCGGCCACTAGGGACACCTAGGGGTTTAAAGGCTTATTGCATACGCTAAATGCAATCGTGATGCTCATGACGAGGTGAGTTAGGATTTTTAGTTTGCTCGAGGACTAGCAAAAGCCAGTGTGGGGGAATTTGATAAGTGCATATTTCACATATATTTGGTGTTAATTCCATACTAGTATTTGATGGTTTTCTTGCAGATTATTGTGTGTTACGCGTGTTTTCTCTTATTTGTGTGTTAGAAGGTGAATAATCCAAAAGAAGTGAATTCGAGCTTAGTTGTGCAGTGAAAGAAGCTAGCTAAGAGTGAGGAAGAGCCAAAGACCAATTGTAACTCGTTCAAATACAATATTTCTACTTTTCATGGCGTAGATGACGAGAAGGCGAAGCCAACGGCGAAAGAACGGAGTCATTCGGAGTTCGTATGAATAAGTTATGGGCAAAATAAGGAAAGGGGCATCCCACATCCCACACCTCTTCTACTCTTCTTCCATTTTTAGTTTAGTTTTATTTCTTCTGTTTTTATTTGTGAGTATTTTTAATTATGAGTAGCTAAATTTTTATCTAGGATTAGGGAGGAAATCCTACTGTGTGTGCTATAATGTTTTGATTATTTTCTATAATAATTCTCTTGGTCCTTATTCTTGATTCGTAACGGTAATAATTTTCTTCATGTGTCCTATGATGCTTGATAATTTATTTATATATTCTATGTTAGAGAATAGCATTTTATAGTGAAAAAAATTGTTAATTATTTGAGAAAAATAATTGTTTGAAAAGATTTATTTTCCGAGACGTATTATTTGTCCTAAATCGTCTTGAGTAATTTTGGGAGAATGTTATAGGGAATAGTTATAATCATTTAGTATGTGTAGTAGTGATGGAATCCTGACATCCTAGACTCTTTTAATTGAACACAAGAATCATTTTTAGCATTTCCATTATTTTATAAGTTTTATAAAAATCACCATCTTTTTGTCTAAAACCGAATCTTTTAAAAAGTCCGAGAATCAAACCCTATACTTACCACTTGTAAAACTGCATCAGTTTTTCTATATGCAAAAGGTCAAAACACTCCGATGAGGAAGGTATAACCCATATGAGGTGCATGCGATATTCATTGCACAACGGCGAGAAAAAAGGACTCCTCTAGCCATGAGAATAATGTTGTTGCCTTAGCAGCTATTATCAAAGCACAAAAGGTGCAAAAGGACCGTATGAGAAAATTAGACCAACGTAACAAAAAATTAAAAAAGAGAAACAGGAGATTGAAACGCCTTGCAAAGGACAAAAGGTCATCCACCATCCTGAAAGAGATCCCCGAGGAGGTAAATCCTTTTGATCAGTTACAAAACAATGTGCATATTGACAAACCAGATACCTGAAACGAGGTAATGGAGGACAGATTCCCGAGAGGGAGTAAGGCAATCCGAAATATTTTTTTGTATCGACAAAGAAAGATTATATTGATAAAAAAATAGAAGTATAAAAGGATTATACCACCATAGCAAGAGATACAAGAAGAAGAAAAACTAAAAAGAAGTTGATAACAAACTATCAACTTAGTGAGGGTCAAAATAAATAGAATGCCAATTCCTCATAACAGCAGAAAAATCCACATTTTCAAACTCTGAAATAGCTAAATCCCAAGTGAACACGCAGTAGGGTGTGACAGATGGAGAGGTAGGGTGTTCTCCGTAGCAAAAGGAGAAGTATTGGGTCTCTCTGAAACAAATTTTTAAGCCGACATTGAAGTTTATGGAGGTAAAAGAAATAAATTTTAAGAGAATATCGAATAATCTGGATGATCAAAATCTGACGGCGAGGAGCCGCGAGTTTATTTGGCTGTCACGCGAGCGTTCGCGTGACATCATGGCAATGATCATTGCATGATGAGTAAAACATGAAGCTGACACGTTATCGTGCACACTATTTCTGCTGGAATGCATGCTCTATGTCTATCTTCACCCATCTTGACTAGTCAAAACTATAAAGTAGTGGTGGGACTTGATGAAATCCAGCATACACATTTATTGGAAATTGACGCAAGACTCTACAACATCTTCCTTCTTCCTCCATCAATTCAAATACCAAATCAGTAACTCTTGATATTTCTTCTCTTTCATAGAGTACTGTTTTCCTGTTCTTCTTTTTTTACTATCCTAGAATATATAGTGTTTGACAAATCAAGTCATCTGTGTGAGAGAGAGATGGGAGTGCCATCTTTTTACCGGTGGTTGGTATACAATTATCCTAATGTTACTCTTAACTCCTAATCAAGTCATCCGTGTGAGAGAAAAATAACATCATGTTCTTCCTAACTATGAGTTACTCTTAACTCATATACTTCATGGACTTACATCTTCATTCTTGCTGCGTTACTCCGTGCTATCGCTGCCATATGCCTACGCATTTCCGCATAACTCTCAATAGCAAACTCGACTACGCCACCAACTCCTCTATTTGCTCCTTTCACTTTCAGGGTCTTCTATTGCATATTTTGTCTTAATATGCTATGTAGCATCTTCCACGCGAACTAGTTTTACTTTGAACGAAAGAAGCAAGATCTTTCACTTCAAATACCCTATGTCACTTTAAAAACGCGTCAAACTCAAGTCATCAGTGTGTCCAAACCAGACGCGCATGTGACGCGCACCATGCGTCAGACACGCGTCGTATCAGCGTTCCATGCGCGTCGGACGCGGACATGAACACGGCTCAAAAAATGCAGCGTCCATGCAGCCCAGTTTGAGGCAAAAGCAAATTAGATTTCTTTTCCTAGAGAAAAAAAAATGAAAAAAAAAAAAGCAACGTCAAACAAAAGGCGCTTTAGTCATGAATCCCTTAATCTAGATGGTAAAATATCAATTCCCAAGATGGTCAGTACATGATGAGTAAAACATGAAACTAAGATGTAGTTGTGTACGTGTCCTCCTGCTTGACTGCATGCTATCTGTATCTATCTTGACCCATCTTGACTAGTCAAACTATAAAGTAGTAGTGGGACTTGATGAAATCCAGCATGCGCATTTATTGGAAATTGGCGTAAAACTTTCTTCCATCAATTCAAATACCAAATCAGAAACTCTTGATATTCCTTCATCTCTTCCATAGCAGTACTGTTTTTTCTGTTCTTCTTTTTTGCTTCCTAGAATATATAGTGTGTGACAAATCAAGTCATCTGTGTGAGAGAGTCATGGGAGTGCCATCTTTTTACCGGTGGTTGGTACACAGGTACCCCGATGTTATTGTAAATGCAAAAGAAGCCAGAGCAACTGGAAATGAAGTAATAAATACTAGCGATCCAAACCCAAATGGAATAGAGTTTGACAATCTTTATTTGGACATGAATGGGATTATTCATCCTTGTTTTCATCCGGAAGAAGATCAAGTATATATACTACTAGTAGTACTTTCTATATATATACAGTCGCAAGTTTCAAATCATATACTCATTTTAATACCAGTATGAGTTTTAAGTTTTAGCTGACCGTTTGCATTCTTATCTTATCTTCTTTGGTTTTTTTTTTTTTTTTTTTTAACCGTGGGTTGCATTTTTCATTTTATTAATATTCATTTATTGGGTGTATATACGTTGAATGAACTTGTGGTTACATTTGGTGCAGGTTGCAGCTCCAAATACTTTTGAGGAGGTGTTCAAGAACATATTTGACTATATCGATCGTCTTTTCCAGATAGTGAGACCGAGGAAGCTTCTTTATCTGGCCATTGGTATAATCATCCTCAATTTTGAACTTTTCTTTAACAGTAATTTTTTGATTTTAGATGGATTTTATCCCTAGTAGTAGCATCTACTGATTTACTCGTAGTATTTTTTTACTGTTATTGTTATGTCGTGGGACAAAAAAGTTTGGAAAGTTATTCCTCCAAATGACCTCACTTTCTTCTTTTTATTGGCACAAGGACTCGTAACTACTGACCTGATTCTGTCCATGGTTTTTGCTCGTTGTTAGTTGATTTATTTGCTTTCTAAATAAATAATAGTAGTAGTGTAAGTTTCATTTGATATGAAGCTTTACTGATGGATGGATTGCATTGTTCGTAGATGGAGTAGCTCCAAGGGCTAAAATGAATCAGCAGCGTTCTAGAAGATTTCGAACTGCGAAAGATGCAGAGATCTCTGTGTGTTGTTTGTTATTTTGTGTATCTTATCATGATTTTACGAACTAGTGTCATAAGACTATAGACTCGTTTAGGTGCATGATGCTCAGTATCTACTCACAAACGCTGTTGTTGTTGTTGTTCTGTTTATAGGGAGCCCAGGAAGAAATGCTCAGAAAAGAATTTGAAGCTGAAGGCCGGAAAGTTCAACCAAAACTCCTGTCCCAAGTTTCAGATTCTAACATCATCACCCCGGGAACCGAGTTTATGGATAAATTGTCTAAAGCCTTATGGTTATACATACGTTTACGCCTCAACAAAGATCCCGGGTGGAAACACGTGAAGGTTTTCTTTCTTATCAACCAACTGATATTATCAATTTAAAACATAGTTGTTCCGCATTTACGCGGAACAGTATACATTCTTATTTTGATTTCTTGCATGTGAAGGTTATACTGTCGGATGCAAGTGTTCCCGGTGAAGGTGAACATAAGATAATGAGTTTCATCCGCCTTCAGAGAAATCTGCCTGGCTATGAACCCAATACTAGGCATTGCTTATACGGACTGGTATGATAAAATTCAGTTTCCCTGCAGTCCTGCTGCTTAAAAATATGTGTTCACTCTAGTGTGGTCGTCATTCGATTGGCTAAATTAAGGTAAAATGTCTCGTTTGTTTGTTTTGTTGCAGGATGCCGATATCATGCTTGCTTTAGCAAGCCATGAACCTCATTTTGCAATATTGAGAGAGGTAAACTGTGCTTTTACACCCAGCATTGGCAGTAGAGGCCAAAGAAAGTTTCCTCAGACAGTCATAACGAGTTTCTTTCTTTCGCCTACTGTTTTCAGGAGGTGTTTAGTCAGGTTCAGAGGCCAAGCTCCAGTCTGTCTTCAGTAAAAAAGGCTTACCAGGTAAAAGAAATCTTTACTATATATCCTATAACCATAAGCACCTTCGTCGCCTTTTGACATCTTTTATTCTTTATGACTGATCAGTTCTTGCAAATTTGGACATTAAGAGAATATTTAGAGCTGGATCTAAGAATTGCTGACCCTCCTTTTGCAATCGATATAGAAAGAATTGTAGACGATTTCATTTTGATGTGTTTCTTTGCCGGGAACGACTTTCTCCCGCATATACCATCATTGAACATCAATGAGGTTTGTCAATGAATTCACTTGTCTACCTACATTGTATTCTATCAAGTTGTGTTTTTTGATTTGCGTGTTAAAATTTCATGCTTTGTGTTTACAGGGTGCCGTCGATTTACTATTGGCTGTTTATAAAGACAAGTTCAGGAGCCTTGGAGGTTACCTGGTCGATATGCAAAAAGTAATAACATATATGTTTCGTCATTGCAGTTTCATTGCATTTTGATATGTGATAAAGTACACATCTGAATCACTCATGTTATTTGTATATGTGAGCAGGTAAAAGATAAAAAAGCTTCTTATATGAAGCTTAAGAGGGTAAGGTTCAACTCAAACTTAATTGTTGTGTATTCATCTCCAAAACTAGGAGGTATTTATAGCAAATCAAAGTAAAGTAATTACAAAATAAATTACAAAATAATTGGGTGATTGATGGAGTAACTGGTGGAGTGATTGGTGGTGTAATTGGAGGTGTAATTGGAGGAGTGATTGGTGGAATTGGTGAAGAATGGTTGAGTCAACAATTGGAGATTCAACACTCTCCCTCAAGGTGGTGCATATATGTCACAGATGACCAACTTGACAAGTGAATCGTTAAATATATTATTTGATACGTCCTTTGTTAGAATATCTGCCAGCTGTTGTGTTGTTCGGACATATGGTACTTCAATAATGTTTTCTTCGAGTTTCTCATAAATGAAGTTCCTATCAATTTCGACGTGCTTTGTTCGATCATGTTGCACTGGATTTTCTGCCATTTTGATTGCTGACTGGTTATCACAAAACAACTTCATAGGTTTTTCAACAGGGAAACCAAGCTCCTCCATAAGCCTCTTTAACCATAACAATTCACAAATGCCTTTCACCATTGCTCAGATTCTGCTTCAAAGATTGGATAAGGAAACAACCTGTTGTTTCTTAGACTTCCATGTCACTAAATTTCCTCCAACAAAGGTAACATACCCAGATGTTGATCTTCTCTTGTCACCTTTACCTCCCCAGTCTGAGTCAGTGTAACCTGATACATCAAGATGTCCATGTTTTGAAAACATCAAACCTCTGCCTGGTGCGGACTTCAAATATCTTAGTATCCTGGTGACTGCATCCATGTGTTGCTGACCCGGATTATGCATAAATCTGCTTACAACACTTACAGCATAAGCAATGTCTGGCCTTGTATGAGAAAGATAAATCAAGCGACCAACTAACCTCTGGTATTGTCCTTTGTCTACTGGTATTTGATCAGAACATTCTTCAAGACCATGATTTTGTTCCATAGGAGACCCGATTGGCACACAACTAGTCATACCAGTTTCCTTCAACAAATCAATCACATACTTTTAGTGAGACAAGAAAATTCCTTTTTTAGATCGTGAAACTTCAATCCCCAAGAAGTACTTAAGTCCACCCAAATCCTTCATATCAAACTCAGAATACAAAGAACTTTTCAGATTATTCATCTCTTCGGGGTCATTTCCTGTTACCACCATATCATCCACATAGATAATAAGCGCGGTTAATTTGTCACCTACCCTTTTTAGGAACAGAGTATGATCAGCGTTACTCTGTATGTACCCAAATTTCCTCATCGCCAGACGAAATCTACCAAACTAAGATCTAGGAGACTGCTTCAAACCATATAAGGCCTTTTTTAGCTTACAAACCATGTTAGCATTGTTCGGAGCATTATAACCTGGAGGTAATGACATATATACTTCTTCTGGTAAATCACCATGTAAAAATGCATTTTTCACATCATATTTTTGTAGAGGCCATCCTAAATTTGCTGCCAAAGACAACAATACTCGAATAGTATTGATTTTCGCAACAGGAGCAAAGGTCTCTTGATAATCAATACCATAAACCTGGGTAAACCCTTTAGCCACAAGTCTTGCTTTGCACCTGTCAATAGAGCCATCAGGATTATGCTTGATAGAATATACCCACCTGCAGCCAACTGGTTTCTTTCCTTCTAGTAACAATACTATTTCCCATGTATGATTTTCTTCCAGTGCCACCATCTCCTTTTTCATGGAATCAGCCCATTTTGGATCTCGTAATGCTTCTTGTACATTTCTGGGAATAATCACATCGTCCATCTGACTGACAAACATCTTTCCCTCTTTTGATAATCTATGAGTTGACACGTAATTCGTAATAGGGTATTTCACCTTACTTATTGCTTCAGGTGAAAAGCGATCTGGTGGAACTCCACGATTACTCCTTGGTGGCAACTGGTACCTGTCGGTGTCAGGTAGCTCACAAGTATCATTAGTATTAATCGAACAATCTATGCTTACCTCAAGGACATCGGCACCGGTTGGAGGATAATTAGATGTAGGTACTGTTGATGAAGAGAGAGATGGAGCTTCAGCTTCAATAGCAAGGGTGTTAATTTCTTCGGAAACAGGAATATAGGAATCTTGAACTGGCTCCATGACTTGTATATCATCAATTCTTGAATTACTGACAGTTGGATGTGTACTCGAGCTTATTTCATTTGTTGTCATATTTATTTCACTATTAGTAGGAAACAAATCCATCCAATTCAACTCTTCAATAACACTCTCTCCCTGAAGAGGAGAATGAGATACATAGGACGAGTAAAATATTTCGTGCTCAGAAAAGGTGACATCCATAGTAACATAAAATTTATGACTTTGAGGATGATAACACCTGTAACCTTTCTGAAATGGATGATAACCAACAAAAACACATTTAATAGCACAAGGATCTAGCTTTGTATGTAGATGTTTCTGCAGATGTAAAAAAACAACACAACCGAATACCCGTGGAGGAAGCTTAAGATGAGAAGGTATTGTGACAAACGAAGCCAATTTGTCCAAAGGTGTCTGAAATTTTAAAACACTTGTTGGTACTCGATTGAGAAGATATACTGCATTAGTAATGGCTTCTTCCCAGAATTTTGGCTTCATATTTGACCCAATCAAGCATGCCCTCGTAATTTCAAGTAACTGGAGATTTTTCCTTTCTGCCACACCATTTTGCTGTGGCGTAGATGGACAACTAGTTTCATGAATAATTCCATGTTCTCTAAAGTATCCTTGTAATACTTCATTAACATACTCACCACCATTATCAGAACGAATGACCTTTAAGTTAGCCGAAAATTGTGTCTGAATCAATTTATGAAATGCACGAAAACGATCAGCCACATTACTTTTATTTTTCATTAAATAGAGCCAAGTCATACGAGTACAATCATCGATGAAGATAACAAACCACCGAAATCCAGAAGTACTGGTAATACGAGAAGGTCCCTAGACATCAGAATGAACCAAATCGAATGGGACATATCTTCTACTGAAACTATCCGGGTAAGTAGTACGATGACTCTTCACAAGAATGCAAGTATCACATTTAAAGTCCGATAGTTTGGAAGACTTAAACAAATCAGGAAACAAGTGCTCCAAATATCCAAAAGAAGCATGTCCTAACCTGCGGTGCCACAATAATATCTGTTTTTTAGATGCACAAGAAGACCTATTAACTGAAAGAGATCTCCCTTCACAAACATCGTCGATGTAATATAAACCATCTCTCTTAGTACCTAGTCCAATTATCTCTCCGTTTTCGAGATCCTGCAGAAGACATAAAGTGGGATAGATTAATACTAAACAATTTAACTGTGCGGTTACTTGTGCTGCAGACAAGAGATTATTTGAAAGAGAAGGAACCAATAATGTGTGTTCTAAGGACAAGGAAGGTGTTAAATCAACTCTCCCAGCTCCGGTAACCGGATACGGTACACCATTGGCATTGGATATAGTTGTATATGCAGTTAGGCATGGATCTTTAAAAATAGAGGCATCGAACGTCATATGACCCGTAGCACCAGAATCGAGAATCCAGCCATGATTTTTTCCAGAATCAGTAGCAAGTAAAGAGACGTTAACCTTACTTGATTGTTTGAAGAGATTCGGGTTCACCAAAGAATGAGAATCAATAACAGATGAAGTATTATTTGTTGTCGTCACCACATAAGTACTTTTGTCTGCTCCTTTTTGATTAATCTTTATTTGAGTTTTGTAGGTGTCCCACCAATCGGGATACCCAATTTTCTTGAAACATTTCTCCACGAAATGTGAATTGCTTCCACAATGAGCACAATGTCTAATGGAAGACATTATCAAGATTGAAGAAGAAATTATATGAAGGTATGAATACAGGTCATAAGCGAACATAAAACTTCGCGTTTTTTTTTTTTTTTTTTTTTTTTTTTTTTTTTGAAAAGACTAAAATGCACAAATGAAACTGATTGTGTACACAACTGTTTATGGGGGGCGAAAAACAAACCGGCTAGATACTAGCTAGCAGCTAAAAATTATATGAGTAATCGAATAGGAGGAATAAGTCCTATAAGGGTAAAAACAGTAAGAGTTCAAATTCAAATCAAGTTTTCTCTCTTGACAAATCAACCAAATATATGAAAACAAACTTAAGAGGGGTTTGCTTATCAGAAAACAAACTCAATTATCTAAGATAAAAACAAGATTTTGATAAAAGATGATAACTGTTTGTAAGAAACAAAAAACAGCAGCACAACTTAATTAGTCCAAGATAAATGGATTAACAAGACTAAGTAGGATTTAAAAATACAATCATAAACTCAGCATAACAAGTTTATCATAAAATCGGTAGTACAACTTACTTGTTTCAATAAGTGTATAAAGAAAGACAAGAACCTTAAGCCAGCGGAAGAAGGATTAATCGAAGTAACGAAGCACTCACTATTACTAAGAAGCACTCAACTCACCATGGAGCTCTGATACCATGTAAAATTTAAGGTTCAACTCAAACTTAATTGTTGTGTATTCATCTCCAAAACTAGGAGGTATTTATAGCAAATCAAAGTAAAGTAATTACAAAATAAATTACAAAATAATTGGGTGATTGATGGAGTAATTGGTGGAGTGATTGGTGGTGTAATTGGAGGTGTAATTGGAGGAGTGATTGATGGAACTGGTGAAGAATGGTTGAGTCAACAATTGGAGATTCAACATAGAGAAGTTCATTCTGGCAGTTGGTGCGTACGAGGATCGCATTTTCAAAAAGAGGGCAGACTTAAAAGAGCGCACCATAAGAAGTTTCATGCGTAAGATGGCTAACGAGCAAGCTGCTGAGGTAAGAACTCAAATATTTAGGGTACTTCTTTTTCTTGCTGCTGCAGGAACGATCTTAGAGTATTTTGCGATCTAATGATACTGTTTTGCATTAAATTAATGCAGGATTCCTCCTCTTTAAGTACACCTTTTATGGATTTGCATATAGGAAAGGAGCCAGAGGGGCATGCATCAACGCCTTGTGAAGATAGTGAAGTATGTTAACGACTAGGAACTCACAGTGTGTACACTGTACAGTTCTCTTGGTGTATTTGAAATCTAGTTGTCAGCTTCTCTTTTTGTTGAAGCTATGGTTGTTGCTTTTTTGTAAATAGGTTTTGGTTAACACAAAAGAATTGCAGAGGAAAGTTAAAGAGTACATGCAGAAGCAGAATGACTTGTACAAACAAGGGCTTGTATCGAATGACAAGGTTCCTGTTATCTGGGTTTTTGCGGTCACTTCTCTTGAATTGACTAGTTCCTGCATAAGTGGTTCCTCATCTTGGGTTGGATATACTGCAGGTCAAACTGGGTCTTCCCGGCTGGAAAAAACGTTATTATAAAGAAAAGTTTCTGGTGGATGATATTGAAAGCATTCGGCAAGAACTTGTATGCCATCATCATTAAGTCGCAATTTTATTTTTGAACTCAACCATGAATGGATCATTGTTCACGTGAATCTTATTCATTTAATATGGTGGGATTTCATTGGGACCAAGAGTTGCTTTTCATCTTAGGAGATTGACATATAATTCTTATACGCAGGTCAAAAAGTACACTGAAGGATTGTGTTGGGTTTTGGAATACTACTTCTCTGGAGTTCCTTCCTGGACCTGGTAATTATAGGAAGAATGTGTTGTTCGTTTGCTAGTTGAGTTTTTCTTCAGTTGAGTGAATATTAAATTTTGATACAGAACAGGTACTATCCTTACCATTATGGTCCGTTCGCTTCGGATTTCAAAGGTCTTGGGAGCACATACATAAAGTTTCAGATGGGTGCTCCCTTCAAGCCATTTGATCAGTTGATGGCTGTGCTTCCACCAAGAAGGTAAATCACTCTTATCTGGTACTATCGTCTGTGAGGCACTTCGATTAAAATAAGAAGTTTTTTTCACAATTAACGTGTACAAATTTACCTGTGTAGTGTAAGTGCACTTCCTGCACCTTACTGGAGTCTAATGACTTCGGAAGAATCCAATATACTCGACTTCTATCCAGCGGGTAATTAGGAACTGGTTTTATGGTTTTTATTGAAAGGCGTTGACGATTTAATTAACATTTAACATTTCATGATTAGATTTCGAGGTTGACGCTGATGGGAAGAGATACTTGTGGCAGGTTGTTACTAGATCCTCTACTGTCATTACGAATCCAATATTCTGTCCTAGTAACTGTGTCTAACTATATGGTTGACTAACATTGAAGGGAACTGCCAAACTTCCTTTCATAAATGAAGGAAGACTGCTCCTGGAAACCAAGAAAGTTGAGAAGGAACTTAAGGTAATGCATAATGATTCAATGGATCTTCCTGTTAAGTTGATTTATTATTATCTTATGCTTTGTTGTGGCTGTTCTTTCAATATCCAAGGAAGAAGAATCGAAGAGGAATTCTGAGACAGTGGATCTGATGTTTATAAGCAAATTTCACGATTTGGTTCCAAACATTTTGTTGTGTAAATGCGCGTTTACTAAAGTTCCTATTAACATTCAATTGAGGTAATTAAAAGTAAATGACACTGGGTTAAGAAAATCCTCAAGTTTCTTCTACTTCATTCTAGTACAGATTAATTCTATTTTCTGTCTGGATGCTAACATAATGCCTTGCTTTTCTGTCTCTCACAGTGCCGGGTTAAACGGCTATGTTCTTGGATGTGGCGAGGAATTGGCAAACTTTATTGATGAGGAGGCCGGCGTAATGTAAGTTCTGAAGATGTAACTTTATAAAAATATCTGTAGTTAGTTTTGACTTTAGGTGCCTAATCTGACTTAATGCAGGTGTGTACACTATGAGTTGCCTGACAACCATCTACATATTCCCCGGTTGGTTGAGAAAGTTGAACTTCCCGAAAAGGTGTGTTTTGTTTTTCAATTCTGTCGTTTGCTTATGGTCAAGCTTGCCATTTTAGCTGAGCAATGTTTGTGTGTTAGTTTTGGTTTAACCTCCTATAAAATTTCTGTAGGCAATAACTGAGGATGATATCGTGAAGCAACCATTGTGGCACGAATACGAAGGCTGGGAGCCTCCCCGAGACAGGTAACTTTGTTATGGCCGTCCAGCAGTCCCTCTGATATGGTTATTCGATCCTTCATTTTTGTGTTAGGACTTGGACATCTGATTTCAAAGATTATTAACAGTGTGTTCGATTGTTGTCTGACTGGAAACAGATCACATATTATCAAGAGCGAATTTAAACAAGTAACCAATGCTGATAGATCTGTTCCTGAACTGAATGATAACGAGGCATGGAGAGGAGCTGGTACTGGTTTCAGTGCAGGAAGAGGGAAAACAATTCAAAAGACATCATGTCCAGATACTAATATCCAGCCATCTACTGGGGGCCGTGGATTGAACAATGGGAAGGGCCTCACATCTTATCCTAACAGAGGACAAGCTTTTACGCAACAAGTGTCTTCCTACAAGAGCTACAACGCCCGTAGCCGATTTCAACCCTCTCCTACTGCTAAAGACTCTTCAAGTGGTCCCGCATATGTGGCACGTAGTCCGTCATTTGTGGCACAACGTTGGAATGGTGAACCGTCCAAATCCAATCAAGCCAGTTGGAGAAGAAATCAGCAAGAGAGTCGATCCAGTAGTTCCAACACAGGCAACCAGTTGGGAAGTCGTGGCTGGTGGCCGCCAAGAAATGCCCCATCAACTAACCAAGGATACGTTCCGGTATCGGTTGGTACAGGCCGTGGTAGAGGAGGGTCAACCGAAACACCAAGTGTGGTTGGTAGAGGCTGGGGCAGGGGGTCTTCTAATACACCAAGTGTGGTTGATAGAAGCTGGGGAAGGGGTC
>JAJJWX010002329.1:0-84064 GCA_023529315.1 Papaver bracteatum
CGAACTACTTCTTTCATATTAGGGTTCAGTCGATGATGCATCTCCCTAGAAGGTTTGGTATCTTCCTCTAAATAGATCTGATGCATACAAACAGTAAGACTTATACCCTTAATGTCTGCTATGGTCCACCCTAAAGCTTCCTTGTTATTATGAAGGACGGTTACTAGCCTATTTTCCTGATCACTATCCAAGTCGAATGCTATAATCACAGGTAAAGTTTCAGATGGGCCTAAAAACACATACTTCAAGGTATCTGGTAATGGTTTAAGGTCCAATTTAGGAGGCTTTTCCAACGAAGGAACTGGGGTAGACTCAGAAACGGGTAGAGGTTCAAACTTTGGTTTCCAGCCATTACTAGTGTCTATCAAAGGGGTTGAACCTAACAAAGCATTCACCTCATTAATCACTTCATCATCATCAAAGTCAATCCCAAAGTGAGCTAGGAATTTCTCTAATGGATCTTCAATCAAAGTGTTTGGCAATGACTCCTCGACTAATGTTCCTATCATGTTCACCTCTTCTATGCTCGAGTCATCTAGTTCAGCGGGTAGCTTACTAATATAAAAGACGTTCAACTCAATAGTCATATTACCAAAAGACAAATTCATAATACCAGTTCGACAGTTAATGATCGCATTGGATGTAGCTAAAAACGGGCGACCTAAAATTACCGGTATCTGGTTCTCTGGGTCAGGGACAGGTTGGGTATCTAGGATAACAAAATCCACTGGATAAATAAACTTTTCGACCTCTATAAGAACATCCTCGATCACACCACGAGGAATTTTAACGGACCTATCAGCTAACTGAAGAGTCATCTGGGTAGGTTTCATCTCACCAAGTCCTAACTTAAGGTACACATGGTATGGAAATAAGTTCACACTGGCTCCTAAGTCCAGCAACGCTTTCTCAACGCGGTATTTACCTATTGTGCAAACAATGGTAGGGGACCCTGGGTCTTTGTACTTAGGAGTAGTAGTATTCTGAATAATAGAACTCACATGACTAGCTAGGAAGGTTTTTTTTTTTAACACTAAGATTACGCTTTCGTGTACACAAGTCCTTGAGAAACTCGGCATAAGCGGGAATATGCTTAATCGCATCCAATAATGGTAGGTTGATAGTTACATGCTTAAAAACCTCCAAAATATCTTTAAAGTTGGACTCGCTCTTAGTTGGAACTAGCAGCTGGGGAAACGGGGCTCTAGGAACAAAGCCGGGATAAACATGACCCTCATTGGTTTCTTTAGAGACTCTATCAGTCTCCTCGGTTTCTGGTTCAGAAGGGTGAATTACAGCAGGTTCACTTTCAGTCATGGCGACTCTATTGTCAACTTTCTTTCCACTCCTAAGGGTTGTAACAGAATTCACATGATTGAACGGTTTCTCTCCTTTAGGGTTAGGATCAGTATGAATAGGGAACCTTCCTTCTTCTCTCTCACTAATAAACTTAGATATCTGGCCAACTTGAAGTTCTAATTTAGCAAGAGTCTGGGAATTATTCTTCAAATTCTGCCTGGTTTCTTATTAAAAGCTAAGGTGGTTAGCTGATAACATATCATGGTTCTTTGCTAACAAAGAATGAGTTTCTTCTAAGGTAGAGATCTTTTTCTCAGAAGTGTTCTGAAACTGGGTTTGACCGGAAGGGTTCTTTGCATAACCAAAACCTGGGGGGGGGGGCTTAGAATTGCTAGACTGACCTTGATTCTGGCCCTTAGACCAAGAAAAATTAGGATGGTATCTCCAACCAGGGTTGTAGGTCTCTGAGTATGGGTCAAAATTCTGACGGTTCTCAAACCTAGCATTGTTATAGACAACACGGGCCTGTTTATCACTAACATGTCCTTCCCAAAATGAGTTATCGGGCTCTATTCCATAACTAGAGACTTGAGAGGCTCTATTAGGTTCAACAAGGGACCTATTTTTAGACTGACCCATTTCCAAAGCTTCTCACCTTCTAGACAAAGCAGAAAACTTAGCATCTGACTCGAAGCTTGTTTCTACCACATTGGTGCTACTTCTATTGACCAAGAGTCTTTTAGGGGGTTCAACACAAGGCTCCCACTGTTGGGATTTTTCAGCGATAGTTCCTAAGAAGGTAAAAGCATCATCAACAGTTTTATTAGTGAACTCATCCACGCACATAGACTCGACCATGGATTTAGTTGAATAGTCTAAACCATTATAAATAATCTCCACAAGTTTCATCTTATCAAATCCATGGTGAGGACACTGGGATAGGAGATCATTGAATCTTTCTAAAAACCTATAAAGAGATTCTCCCTCTTGTTGCACACTAGCACTAATTTTCTGCCTAACAGCTGCAGTTTTATGCTTATGGTAGAATTTCATATAGAAATCTGCAATCAGTTCCTGCCATGTTTCAATGGATTCAGATGGTAGGTTGTTAAGCCAGGTCTTGGCTTTATCTCTCAAGGAAAAGGGAAACATCTTAAGTTTCAAGACTTCATCAGTAAGGTCTTTTATTCTAACAGTCCCACAAATTTCCTCAAAGTCCTTAATATGAAAATAAGGGTTCTCATCATCTTTTCCTAAGAATATAGGGATCATCTGAAGAATACTAGGTTTTATCTCGAAATTAGCCATATTGGCTGGCAATTTAATGAACGAAGATCGGTTGGCCCTAGTTGGGAACATGTAATCTTTCAAAGTAGTCATTACTGGCACAGCTGACGTACTAGGGGTACTTTCCTCACAAAGAGACAGATTCTCAAAACTGAAGTTTCCAAAAACGGGGCTCTCAAAAGATGAGTCTTCGAGCTCCCCACCTTCACAAGAAGAACTACTAGGTTTGTCACTAATCAAACGACCTAGAGTATTTCTTTTCCCAGCCCGTTCTCAAATAACCTCGGGCATACACTAGAAAAAAAAATATCCTAAAAGGAAGGGAGGTTCTAAGCAAACACAAAGCAGGCTGACTCCTCCAAAGAAAACCTAAAATTTTCTAGCAATCAAAAAGCATGATGGCTCCACTTAGATTGTTTCTAGACCAACTTCTATTCTTTCAAAAAGGAATTCGTTACAATCTGAGAAAACCTCTCTGGAATCAATTTGTGTTTCAGTAAGTTGAATAGAGGCGAGGGAAGCTGCTGGAGCTTTGATACCCAAGGACTCACCGCATTACAGGGAGGCGCAGTCACGCATTCAACTCACAGAACAATCATGAACTTCGAAGAATGCTCAAAAGAGTAACCAATATTTTTCGAACGAGTTTCCTATTAAGCTCGTTACCTTATCGGTGTCATTCTATTCCAAATTTTAAGGCTTAGGTTCGCGTTAAGTTTCGTTTTCCTAAGGCAGGCAAGAAGGGAACGGTAATGAAATCCGAACCCTTATCTTGTATGGCCAGTCCATGCCCTTTACTAGGAATTTAAAAAAACCTTTTTCAGTTCCTCTACATATATGCAAACGAAGGAATACAATAACTCGCTGACATGGGATTCGCGAGTGTTTCAAAAAACTTACCTCCTGTACCAGACGGGGGATGAACCGCTACAGTCGACTCGGGCCACGACTCCTATGTCGTGTACGAACCCGAGGGGCCGAGGTGATATCGTAATCACCGTCCTTCTCTGAAAAAAGTTTAATATTTAAACTACCCTTCCGTAGGGTTTTTAAAAAAATAATGTCCAAGTCCAAAGTCCAAAAAAAATAAAGTAAAGTGCTAAAAAAAAGAAAATTACAAGAATAAAGAAATCCTAATACAATCTAAAGAAATACTCTCTTTTTTTTTCCCCTCTTTTTATAATAATAAAAAAAAATCTTGTTCTTTCCCTTTGTCTTTAACTCCAAACTTTAAGTATTCACCAAAAGCTTTGTCAAATTTTTCTTTCGCTCCAAATTTCAAAATCTGTAGTAAAAAGACAAAAACAAAAACGTAAAGAAGAACAAATAAAGTAAAAACAGATAAAAACCTAAAAAAAAAAGAATAAAAATCTAAAAAATATAGCCTAAAGACAAGCTCCGTGTCGTCGGCGCCTTTAACATCTGGGGTGCCCTGAGGTGCCCCTTATCCAAATTGAGGGTGCCTTTAGTAATTTCTCCGGGGGGCCAAAAAGCATTTTTCGAGCAACTTTTTCCACACAAGTGTATTTCTCCAAAAACACCTACACAAACATAAAAACACCACAATAAGTACAAAAATCGAGACTAACAATAGAGACACCGAGGACAATTTAGACACAAAATGTGTCTATCAATCGTATCGGCTACTAAGGCTCAATGGAACAGAAGAGCCCAAACCTTGGAACATCAAGTATTTGAAACTCTACCAACCATGAGCAGAGACGCGGTCAAAAGGTGAGCATTCTTGTCTTCTATTTCTGTAAAACCGCGAGGGGTATGAGATAGGGCATGAGCGACTAATGGTCATTCGTACTCGGGGCAAAGACAATGTGGAAGTGCCGAGGTGACTTATACTCGAATGGTCATTCGTACTCGGGGCAAAGACAGTGTAGAAGTGCCGAGGTGACTTGCACTCGATTGGGCATTCGTACTCGAGGCAAAGCCAGTGTGGAAGTGCCGAGGTGCCTTACAGTCGCCTGGCTATTCGTACTCGGGGCAGTGGCAGTGTGCAAGTGCCGAGGTAGCCCAAGGGTTCTGGTGGTTGGAAACCAGTTCTGCAGGTTGTTAAGACACGAGGTCTTCTCAACTAGGTGACCTACTTACATTTGAAAGGTCACCCCCATCGCAGGTGGCTGTGACCACTTGCCCGAGTTTGGTTGATCGATAACCGCTCGTGATAATCGAGCCTAGAATTAGGTTGGATAGTACCCTTCCACTGAATCCAAGAGATAGTGATGAGATACCCTAATAAGGACATGGCATTGGGCCCGATGACCCTCCTTGTTGGGTGTGTTCGACAGAAACGGTTAAAATACTAACACACATAATCAACAAATTACAAGAATAACATAAGGAACAAGGGCTAGAACGAAAAGCAACATGCGTCAACTAAGAAAGCCCGGAAAATGTCATGAAACCACAAGAAACACATAGTATAACGGAAATAAAGAGAACTACATCGGCGACGCAGCACCCTCGTTTAAAACAAACAAGAAGTGTATCGGAAATAAAACAGGTAAGAAGTGTTCAAAGCGATTTACAACCCATGGCAAGGGGCGATTTAGTGACGCAACACTACAAAAGGGGAATTCAAGCCTTAGGGGGAACAGTTCCGGCCCTCTTTTGCGCGACGTCGCGCCTCTTATTCTCCACCCACTCCTCGATACCCGACTGAACATTCTCGTTTATCTCATCTGCATGGGCGACACGTTCATCCTCAAGCTATTGAGTAAGTTGAAAGTTAGCAGCCTCTGCGTTGGTTAACTAGGTGCCCAAATCGGCCTCGACCTGCTTCAATCGTCGGACCTCCAGATCCAGTTCCCGGGAACGTTTTTTCTAAGCTACAAAATCACAATAACACTATATTATTCATAAGATATGGCTTATCAATTTCACAAGTACAGAGCATAATCTAATCTTAAGGAACGTCCTCAACACATCATCTACAATACCTGAAAGGGTGGGTAACACTGACTAAAGCGAGTCTACCGACTTGGATAATTCATCCTCGACCTTAGACAATTTCATGGTTAGTTCATTATAGTGCTGCTCGTTGAACTCGTTGCTGGGGAAGTACTTCTTATGTTCGCTCCACTCGTCCATTAGTCGATTATGCGATATTTGGAGCACTGAAAGTTGCGATTTACTCCACTCTAGCTCACCCGCCACTTTTTTGAGTTCGCCCACTTTACCAATCCGATCACGGTTATCTCGCTCCACTACATCTTTATCCCTCGGTATTCGTCGGCGATCTTCATGAAGGTCTTGGTTCTGCAATTGTAAAGCATCTACCCGTTGCTCTAAGTTTGTGACCAAAGCGGTCTTCTCAGCAGCTATGCGTTGGGAAGAAACCAAATGAGCCCGTAAATTATCTATTTCTTCAGGGGTATACTCAAACTGACGATAGAATTCTAATTCATCCTGAAGCTCTTCGATCTCACCGGCCTGGTGATCTATCTTACCATCACTATTCGCAATTCACCGATAAAGATTCTCCACAAAATCTTTTTCGATATCCCACTTCCTCTTCATAATCCTAAACTCCGAAGAAGCATCTAAACCTATACTAGCTATCTCGGCTAGAAGAAGGATACCAAACTCAGGATACTGGCACGATAAATTCAATCAACTTAATCTAAGATTACGGAATCATAACATACCTTGGGAATCGACGAGTTTGATTTCCAGCTCGCGCGCGCGACTTTTTTCATCCTGCAATTGAAGCTGGAGAGATTCCACCAGCTGCCTTTCCCTAAGACGATTGGCAGCATCCAACCGTACCCGATTAAGAATCTGATACGAGTAAACAAGTTAGAATGGTAGGCGACGACAAGTAATAAACCAAGGGCAAGGCGTCACCCAAACAGGCAGAGTCACTCACCACTGTATCAAGAGTATGAGCTATATCTCCGTACAGGGGCACGACGGCAAGCATTTTCTCATCAGTATACGCACCGAAGTCGGGGGAAGTCAGCGCTCCAAGAGAATTCATGATAGGGCCTGAGACAGTAAAAGAGGTTTCAACATTGGACGAGGACCCACCAGTAATCTGGGGCAGACGATGAAGTACTTCCGATTCATCATTAACAGTATTTCCTAGCTCGGGCGCCTTCAGGGGTTCTTGTTTGTCGGCCAATTCAGAATTAACGACCACCTCAGGACAAACATTCTCGCCCATCTCATTCCCATCGCCCTTGTCATCCGAGAAACCCTCGCCGAATATGTCATATTCATCAGGGATATCGATGATTGGTTTCTGCCTTTGCTGTGGATTAGAAACAACATGCTTGCCCCTATGAGGATTGCGTCTAAGAGGTTGAGCATCAATCTCCTCCACATCGGCTTCATCACCATCACGCCTAGGGAATTTCTGCACAAGGCTTCTCGTCGGAACATGTGAAGGAAAAAAATAGGGACAAGTACATGTACTTATAATAAAAACACTGTGTTTGTTACCTTTCCCCGGTCCTCCTCAACCCTTGTGCTAGTACCTCTGTTCCTCGACGATGCAGCAGCCTTGGTAGAGTCTCCCTGAGGCTTTAACGACGACAAATAGCCAACCCGTGTAAGAACCAACAAGTTAGAAATTGAGGAAAGTAGAAGGATACACATAACTTATCGGACCTGTCGTCGTCAACTACCCAGAAAGGATAGGGTTCGGCCGGAAATGAAGGCGACGGAAAGCTACCATGTAAAATAGGACTTCGGACAAGGAGCGGAACTCAGGGATAGATTGGATCATTGGTGTGACGGGGTCGCCTGTTAGAACCTTGGCCCATGGGATCATCATCCATCATCATCCTCTCAACACCCTTGGGCATGGTTCTATGATGATGGGGGCTGGCAGAAAAACCGGAAAGATCACCGTAGGTTGAAGTACCGGCTCGATAGTTGGCAAGGAAATTTGCAACGGTATATTCAAGAGAGTCATCGGGCTTATAGGTCGACTATTCAGCGGTGGAGCCACGAACATCTCGGCGATTTCTCCACTCATCCATAATGCAAAAAGTGTTGCCAGTCCATTGAGCCAGGGCACGATAAGGCTTGAGATGGGAGAGAATCTCATAATAGAAAGGGCTGTCAGGATTGTACAAAGGGAGACGAAGTCCTAGCTCTAGCTGACCCTGAGTAATGACCACGCAATCAGCCGATTGCTCATACTTATCCACGTCGGACTTCTTCAAGAGGATGTTTTGGCCCGAGATCAGGGTAATTTCGTAATTTTGAAGATCGTACTTCTCTTTCAATTGCTCAATGAACTCTTCATCCGAGAGATCTTTCCCCCTTTTCTCGGACCTGCACGAAATAGAAGAAGAATCATCAGGAAAAATAGATTTCATGGCGCGATCATCGTACTTAGAGGGACTATCAAACAAAAACAGGAAAGCAAGGGAAAAAGCATCATTCTTAGAAAAAACATCATCCACGCACCTTTTCTCTATCATCGAGGGAGAAGAAGCCATGAACGGGTCTAGTACAGAACTCGGAAATTGATAAAGGAGGTTGGGATGGCGAAAATGTAACTGCAGCCACTGTAGCACTCGGAGATGAAGAAATGAAGGAAGAAAATCGAGAAGACAAGGATTTACTGAGGTAGCAGATGATGAAGAATCTCGAAGAAAAACTTGCAGCGTCTGGAGACTAAAAAAGAAATGGTGAAGAAGAAGAAAGAGAGTAGGAGTTGAACTATTTAAAGAAGGGAAGTTGTAACCGGCGCCGACGGTTACAGGTAATAAAGTGGAGTTAATGGGGGACTGCATGTCGGAAATATCGGCATGAACGAGGAAATGGGATGCGGGGACGACTTTCTTCCACTCGTGTCTGCTACACGAGCGAAAGTTTAGGTGTAAATTATCCCCAGGGCTAGGTGGCAACATCTCAAGCTATGAGGTACCCAAACATGAAGAGACAATAAGCACGGGATAGAGGCTGGAAGGCGCGAAATTTAAGGAGCCACGTGGATCGGGCGTGATAACTCTACAGCTGTCGGACAAGACTCGAACTCAGGCCTCTAACAAAGATGGCAGACGAGACGTATTGGGTCAACCGAGGAGTGGTAGTCAAAGGGATAAAAAGATACGTGTCATATCGGCAAGATGCAAGGGCAACAGGTTGGAAGGGCGACATCGCATCGAGAGAACACCCGAACGGATCGCCTCGGACAAGAGACTACAAAGGGATCAAAGTACATCGGCCATAGTGACGGAAGAAGGGACGACATAGGCGGTCCCGATGACAGGACTTCAAGTTAAATATGTTATAACCAACACCCTAGTTTGGTTATATGTAGCCTCCCCTATAAATAGAAGAACTTGTATCCAAGATAGGGCAGGACATATAGGGAGGAGAGAGACTTGTAATCGAAAAAGAAAGAAGGAAAGTTGAGAGATAGTTCACTTTGTAAGTGAGTTCACTTGAGAGAGCAACACCTTTGTAACAATTTGAAGATTCATCCTTTCACCCCCGTGCACGTAGGTAATCATACTGAACCACGCATATCCTTGTATCTATTGCCATATCCATACTTTCATTTGCATGAGAAGAAGATTTCCATCCTTTCGATGTAGGTTGTAGTAAAATGCATCTACAGTTATGAAAGTAAATCACCTTTTCAAATTCCATTTTTTTCTTTAATAGGAAAACCCTTTCACCAACCGTCAAAAATCCAGTCACCAATGTATCCGAGGTTGTCCTTTGAGAGAGTATATAAGTAGGGAAACTCATATCCTTACCTATATCTTAAAATAATGGCCGAGAAAGGGAGTGAAAATTATATCATTTCCACATGTGCAATTTACCTCAATCGGGTTCTCATCGCTCATGATTTTCATTTTTTTTTTTTTTGATAAAGAAGAAATTTTATTGATTAAGTTGCAAGAGCATTTAGGTCTCTTGCTAAAAGTTCACAGAATTCATTTGGAAAGGAACTAAGATGGATATTGTGTGATGATGTTACTCTAGAAGACTTAGCTACAGCATCCGCCACCTGATTATCGTCTTTACTAACAAAAGAAAACTTGCAATAATCAAAACTACTACTTAAATATTTAATTTCTTTAAGAAGGTTTCTGTTTTCCCATTGAATTAGAAGGGAATTCTCCAATAAGGACTGAATGACGAGCTTGGCATCTGCTTCAATGTGAATACGACTTAGGTGCAATTATTTAGCCTAGATTATAGCTTCCCGAATTTCCTTGCATTCTCCATTTTCAGGACTTAGTGCTCCATCTGAGTAATGTCCTTGGATTCCTTAGCAGGTACCTGCAAAATCCCGGAGAACAATCCCCGTACCCAATTGATTAAAGTCATGACAGAAGGAATCATGAACATTTAATTTAAAGGTGCCTTGTCTAGGGGGTTTCTATCGTGACACAACAATTAGGGAGGAACTAGAATCATGCATGGGAATAGAGTTGTGCAAAGATCTATTGCTAGAGTGAACTGATAGTAATAATTGACTATGTACACAGTGTTGTGAGGGTTAAGTGATACTCCCTGAAAAATAACATCACATCTATCCTTCCAAAGGATCCAAGATCCAATTAAAAGAGACAGCAGTATACTATTATTGGTAGAACCAATGTTGCTAGTGAACCAGTTCTCAACCCATAATGAAACACTATCAAATCTGCGTCATTCTTTATCAATATTGATATTAAGGCTCTGCCACACTTCTTTAGAGAAGTTGCATTCCATCAATAAGTGTTCAATGGTTTCATAATGAGAACCACATAAACCACACTGAATATCAAGAGAGTCTTTAAATAAAGCTAGTTTAGCTTTAGTGGAATGAATGTTGTGAATACTCTTCCAAGTAAAAAGTTTGACCTGTGAGCAACATTGCATTTCCAAAGTGATTTTCATACTGTAGGCTGGATAGTTCGACCATTAATTTGGATGTCTATATTAGGTATAGTGAGGAGCTTGTAGGCACTTTTAACATAGAATTTACCATCTCTAGAAGGACTCCATATCATAATATCTTATTTGGTAGTATCCATGAAGATTTCTTGTATCTTCCTTGAAGTAACTTGATCAAATAACTTTTTCAGGAGCTCAATGTTCCAAGAGTTTGAGTTGGGAAGCAGTAGCTCATTGACATCTTGATAAAACCTGTGAAGGTCATTCATTGGAACCGGGGGTTGATAATTACCTGGAATCCATCTGTCCAGCCAAATCTTAGTTCTTTTACCATTGTTGACTTCCATGAAGTAATGTTGTTGAATGATAGTTAGGCCCTTTGTAATTCCATTCCATATATAAGAACCATTTTTTGCTTCAATCTTTTGATGCAGAATGTTGTTCACTTTGAAGTATTTGCTTTCCATTATTTGAGACCAGAGAGTTTCTTTTTCAGTGAGTAGCCTCCAGGAAAGTTTTGTGAGTAGTGCCAAATTTAGATTCTCCAAATCTCTAAAAGCCAACCCACCTAGTTATTTAGGTAGACAAACCCTGTTCCAACCAATTGGGTTTAAGCCTCTGTTGGATTTGTACCCCCAAAAAAATTTCCTTTGAATAGAAGTAAGCTTGTTTAGAGCTTGTATAGGAATCTTGAAAGTGACCATTTGATAAATAGGTATGGAATTAAGGACATGCTTCACCATAGTACCTCTGCCTTCTTGAGAAAGAGAAGTAGAAGACCAAGAAGTATATCTGTTTTGAAAGTTTTCTTCAATGTTCTTAAAGGCTTCTTGCTTAGAATGACCAAGAATGAGAGGTGAACCTAAGTATCTTTCTTTGGAAGTCATTGTTTTAACTCCAAGAATATTAGTAAGGACTGCAACATCTTCAGGCTTGGTTTTATTACTGAAATAAACTGAAGATTTGTCAAAATTTATAAGATGGCCTGATTGAGAGCTGAAATCATTTAGCAGATCAAGAAGATGATTAACTGAGGAAAGATTTGCTTGAGTGAAAATCAAGCAGTCATCTGCAAAGAGAAAATGATTGATGGCTGGTGAATGTGCAACCACTTTAATACCTTTGATGGTGTTATGTTGCTGATCTTGAATTAGTTGTCTTGACAAAAATTCCATAGCTAGAATAAACAGATAAGGAGACAGTGGGTCACCTTGTCTAACTCCTCTTGTAGGATGAAATTCTTCACATGGTGATCCATTAAGAATGACAGAGAGTGAAGTAGTGCTGATACATTGATAAACAAGAGAGCAAAAATCTTCACAGAAACCAAAATAACTTAAAAATTTGATCAGGAAGGGCCATTCAAGCCTATCAAAGGCTTTAGACATGTCTAGTTTGAGAGCCAACCAGCCAATTTGTCCCTTTTTTTCTTCATAGAATGAATAATTTCCTGTGCAATGACTTTATTATCACTTATTAGCCTTCCAGAGACATATTCTGCTTGATATGGAGAAATGATTTTACCTATCAAGGGCTTCATTCTATTCACTAAGATCTTAGAAATGATCTTTTAAGAGGTATTACAAAGACCAATTGGTCTATAATCAGCTGCACAAGTAGATTTCTTCTTCTTGGGAATTAATGAGATGTAGGTTTTGTTGACTTGCTTTAAGATATGTTTGTTCTCAAAGAACCTTCTAACCATACTGCAAACATCTTCACCCACTATGTTCCATTGGCTCTTATAAAAACCAGCTTGAAATCCCTCTGACCCTGGTGCACTCCAATTTTCGATAGACTTGAGAGTATTGTGAATATCTTGATTAGAAGGAATTCTTGTTAAGGTAGCATTGTCTTTTCAATGATCAAAGTAGGAATGACTAAAAATAGTCTCTCTTCCAGAACAGGATTAGTAGTGGTACTAATGGACTTGAAATGATCAGTGAGATGCAAAGAAGTTTCTTCCCTTGAATGAATCCAATTGTTGTTGTGATCTTTAATAGAGTCTATGTTGTTTCTTACCTTCTTCCTATTTGTTTTGATATGAAATTATTTACTGTTGGTATCCATGTCTTTGATGAAATGATCCCTGGATATTTGGTGGTAGAATTCACTCCTTATTCTGTGTTGGCTTTCCAGTTCTTTGTTGATGTAGTAGATCTTGTTATGATTCTCATCATTGTGAGGATGCTTCTGGAGAGTGTTAAGTTCAGTTTGCAGGTTGTCAACCTTCAAGTTGATGTCTCCAAAGTGAGACTTATTCCAAAGAGATAAATCCCTTCTAGTTTGTTGGATTTTTTTAGTAAGTTGAAAACCCGGTGAGCCAGAAACAGAAGTACTCAAGCTTTCTCAATGACAGGAATGCAAGTAATATCATTTAACCAAGTGAAAAGAACTTAAATGGTTTCCAGCACTTAGTAATAGTGGCATCTGTGACTAGTAAAATTGGACTATGGTCACTACCCACCTGAGTAAGATGGAATAGTTTAGAGTTGGCATAATGAGTACTCCAATCTCCATTACCTAATGCTAAATCTATTCTAGATCTTTTAGCACCAATCCCTAGATTATTACTAGTCCAAGTGTAATTCTTTCCTATAAAACCGATGTCTTCTAGACCACTATGCCTAACAATGTTGTTGACAAAGCCATCAGAGGAAGAATAAGGGCCTTCAATGTTATCTAGCATGTGAAAGTTTAGATCACCTATGACAATCCATGGGGAGTTAACCTCTTCACTTATTTTTTGAATAAACTCCCACTGCTCTTTCTTTTTGTGATGATTAGAGTACCCATAGATACAGGTGAGAACAAACTCCGATTTACTTTGATCATATTGAATGACTAAATTAAACATGTTGAGTTTAGAATAAACCAAATCACAAGTAAATCCATTTTTCCAAAGGATAACAAGACCCCCTGAAATCCCAACAGGTTATATAAAAGCTTGGTTAGGGTACTGATATTTGGAAAGGAGAGGTTTTGTTTACAGATGGATGATCTTGGTTTCACACAAGAATATGATATCCGGATTTTGGGCTCTTACTAAGTCACTCAGGTGATTTATAGTTGTATTGGATTTGAAGCCTTGAACATTCCAAGAGAGAATTCTCATATTGACAGAGAATTTTTGGTTAAGATTAATGATATAAGAATGGAATTGAGGGGTATCTAAAGGAAGAATGACTATAAAAAATTTGTTTATGATGAAAAATGCTATAATTTGTATGCAAGTGCAATTGACCACGTAAAAAATACTTAGAAAAGCTAAATGTGCAAAATAGTTAACTAGTGAAATAATATGAGAATAAATGCAGGAGATTAAACTTAGAAAAGTACCAAAATTAGGACCAGAGATGAGAAAGTGAATTAAATGAGCGAGCAAATTTAAAAGAATGAGAGATTAAAAAAGCAAAGAAAAGTTGGTAAGAATTGGAAATTGGAGTTATCTGACTCTCCACCAATGCATTCCCATCTTGAGTTTCATCAGTTGTTTACATGTGAGCTGTTTGGTTCACTGTGAGGTTATTGCTTGTGGCATTAGTTGGAAAGACAGAGCTATCATCAGAATTAGAAGAAACCACTTCACAGATTCTAGTCCTTTTTCCTAATCTTATAGCTTCTTCATTATTGGTTTCCTTTTCTGTAATAAAGCAATCCAAATTGATAGGGATTCCATCCTTAGGGGGAACAAAAATAGTATTCTTGGCAAACTTCTTAGCATTCTTCTTAGAGATTGGGGCATTCAAACTAGAGTTTGAGGTAACTGTTTTCCTCAAGTTATTGACTTTTCCAAAAAAGTATGGCTTTTCATGAGCTTTAGCCAAGAATGTTGCAGCATCATTACATGCAACCTTACAGTGCTTGATTACATAACATCTGGTGCAGATTCCACTTGGTTGCCTCTCATAATAGAATTTGATCCATTTTGATAACCCAACATTGGTGATGGCCTTTACACCTCTTCTCAAAGGGTCAGTAAGGTCAATATTGACACAAACCTTGACAGGGTCACTTCCCTTAGGTATGGCATCCTTTGGCTCAATGGCAACAACTTCTCCCATTAATACTCCAATTTTAGTGACAAAAGCAACGTTCATATGTTCTGGCAAGAGAAACTTTAGTTGAATCCAAAACTGATGAAATCCCTAGTGTTTTTCAGTGTATACCATGCTTGGCATGTAATCATGAACCACCAAAAGTCTTTTGTTGATGTGCCAAGGTCGTTCATTAATGACAGTGTTGAGAATCTCCCAGTTATTAAACTTGAAAATGAAAAGATTAGGTTCGATCTCAATTATCTGAAGGTTTTCTTCTGTGATGAAAGGCCAGGTGAACTTGATGTATTTTTGGACCAGATCGTGGTTCATACGTCCTTCAATAATAACTTTACCAATAGCTGAAGCTTCCCACTCAATCTCTTCTTCATCTTTATCTACAGGGTTGGTGTTCTTCTAAACTACAATCATTTCTTCAGTATTACCAAGAGCCAGTGTAGCCTGTTTGAACTTATTGACCAGAGTACCAACTTCAGTGCTAGTTACATTCTCCATTGTTAACCAGAAAAGGGTTGAAAGATTTTTAGGTTTTTGACTGTGAAATTTTTCTAGAGATGGGGATATAGGAGGACTGAGTTTAAATCTAGGTAAGTCAATATTATTGTTTCCTTTCCTGTTGAATATTGTCAGTAAAGATAGAATTATTCTTAGCAGAACAAATTAGGAAATACCAGCTGGGAATGGATATGCCGAGAATAAAGAGAAATCGTGAATTACGCCTGAATTTGTGAAACGGATTTTTGAATTTTTTTGAATAGCAGCAAAGGCGGGCTGAGAACTTGGATAGAGAAACTGAGTTGAATCGGGAAAACACTTTCATTAACCTAAATCCATTGATAACCTCACAGATCTTCCATATTGTCGAACGATCAAGGATAACAAGCTCGGAAAACGCCATGAACACAACCATATAGATTAGAAAAACAACAAGCTGCATATACATCTTTGGAGAGAGCAGAAAACAATTAGTTAGCCATGAGAACAAGTAAGAAACCAAGTAAAAGGAAATGTAAAACAGTGAACAAGAAAGAACACTAATAAACCGAATTTAAGTAGGAAAAGACATAAGAGAACTTGAAACACATGGAGATGTAAAGAGATTAAAAAGAAATCATAAAAAAAAAAATGATAAGAAATGAAAAAGTGTTTTACTGAATTAGGCAAACATAATCGCCCGATCCGCAGGTTTTAGAACGAAATTACCGCGACTCATGATTTTCATTCGATTTCAATTAATTTGACAACCGGGGATCACCAAGCACGGAAGAAGATTATTTATAAAGAAATGAACGATAGAAAGAAAGGGAAGAGAATTGACTTATATCCCTTTTGTTATAGATATATATATATATATATATATATATATATATTCTTTTGAAGCATCCATAATCTAATCATAGTCGATAGGATTATATTTATTCTTTCTTTATATTTGAATGGCGATCATATTCTTTCTGTATATTCGAATGGCGATCATATCTATTTGCGTGGCCTCACATCTCTATACACTCTAACTTACTCTCTGTGTGCAGTATCACCGCAGAACTCCAGAACTTGCACATCATTACCATCCTCACGTTAACTGTGGTATCTCTTTATATCGGGTACATTTCTACGATCAATTGATGCTTGATTTACCAGAATCTCATGACGATGAAATAAAAGAGGGTAAATGAAAAATTCGTTGACTTATAGCAGTATATGACGAAGAGAGTGTATAGCCAAAATTTGATACAAAATAGCTTGCACATTCCAATGAGTAGTGCATTTTTATGTTGAATCTGTTGCCAGATTAATTAAAAGGTACAAAATACTAATTTAACGATCTGAATTTCAGTTATAGTTGTTTATTAAATGATTTTTTTTTTATTATTATTAGAATAGTATAATAAAGTACATTGATACCAATCTCAACTGTTTCCCTTTTATAAATGTTCTCCTTCCAAATCTTCCCCCTTAAAGGCCTTGACAAATAAATCTCTCACATTAAATAGTGATGAAACCCTCGCTTCTTATTGGTCTAGAAAGACCTTTTCTAATTTAGAAGTTGTGGTGATGACACTTGGCATAACTCTATTGGTTCTAATAATTAATTTTTTTTTACACTTTATTTACATTAAATACTTAACTGTCAGTTAGTAACGGTGTTAAAAAAATAGTAGGTAGACAATACTTATGTTAGAATTTAATCTTGAATTATTTAGTTACACCATGTTTATACCTATACTTAACTGTACTTTAGTAAGGGTGGACAAAACTTACGTCCAAACCGTTAAATAAATAAAAGAAAAAAAAAACGTGAAATTCTTAAAAAGGAATTCCTGTTAGAAAAGGAAATCGGTTATTAAAGAAATCAGAAGTTTGTGCCAAAAAAGGAATTAGCGTTTCTTTACATATATATACATATGCAAGTCGTAACATTAAATCATGCAATTTGAAGTTTTTTTGCTGTTGAAGATCGTGTTCCGTCGATTAGGGTTTGTTGGTGCTGTAAATTCGATCAGTGAGGTGATGATGATCGGTGAGAAAACCCAGGTAAATAAACTCAACTCCAATTTTACGTTGTTCATTGTCCAGATGATAAAGTATTGGTTTTAGTCAACACTGCTAGATAAGTGAAATTAGATAATCATCACCATGATATAAATCTTTACTGCAGATGGATATGGTGAATGGTGCATTGCAAAACTACACCGGATCAAGTTTTGCGATCCTCTTTTCAGGCACTATTTGATTGTATTACTACCAGCAGGCCTTTTTTCTCCTTGAATACAATGTTTAATACATCAATGTTTTGATATTTAAATATTCTATCCTATCGAGTTGGTTTTTAGTTCCATTACAAGTGAATGAACTAAAGCTAATGGATTCAATTGACCCACATTAGCATTTAGCGGCTAGGGGTAAAAAATTGATCATATTCATGGGTTAGAAGGATAGAGAACTTCAGGTAAGTGGTGCAATCCATTTATGACAGGTTCTGAATTCAAATAAAAACCAATTCGATCACATGGATGGATAACAAATGTCTCTGTGTGATCATATTATCATATACAATACACTATATTCCGTTTACAAATCAATTTCATCTTTCTGTCTTCAGTAGGTGTTAGCATATTGAGTAACTATTTTTTATTGGTTTTTGTGACTTGCAGATTAACACTGATTGTAACGGTTATGATATATGAAGCAGGTCATTTTTATGGTGCTCATATGAATCCTTCTGTCAGCTGTGCATTTGAACCTGTATGGCCCTTACATGGGGTGCATCTACTTTAGATGATGGCCATTCATTCAGAATAACCATCATTTAAAAATTAGTGAAGCACCATCCTATGAGGGTAGGGTTTTTGTAAAAATGCTTTATGTTGCATCTGAAATTTTAGCATTTAAATTTATTCAGAAGTATAAATTCAACCGTATGAAGGTATGTTGCCTACATTATCTTTTAGTTAATTCACTCCCAACATCCTTCTGATTTTAATGTGTGGGAAAGGATTTTGAACGCATTTACTGGCACGGGGGAGACTAAGCAACTGGTTTTTTGAAATATTGCATTACGAAGAAGATTTCCATGCAGCAGTTGCATATCTGTAGCACACTTTTGATATACACCACTGCATTTCTTCTTCATACTTTCGGTTTTGTTAAGTGGACACTTGCTAACAATATTGTCTTTTTCTCCACAAAAAGAACAGCTTGAGGCAGTGGGAAGATGGAACGGTGTTGCTTTACTTGGATCACATGCATCAGTAAAGATGAAACAGGTAATTGCAAAGAGAGTTCTAATGATTTGTAGGTTGCTTCGATCTGAGTAAAACTCCAACACCGTTACAACGTATACATTTACATTTCGAACAAAACCATCGACAGTTTACTATGGCATGGTTTTCCAAACACATTTCATACACTTGAGCACATTGTTGTTGCTACTGTCACTGCCACTTGATTCAGCACCATCTATAGTGTTTGTCAATTTTATTTCGTAATTTATAGTTTAGTGTAGTTTACCGAGTATACAGGCTTGGAATTTCGCCTTACATTTGGATCGCAAGTCTTAACTTTATTGTTCCGTTTAAGTGTTATTAAGTTATGCATTTTTTTCCGCTCAAATATTAGTAATATTCATCTGGCGCACTGTGCGTTGCAACTTTGCATACCTTTTAGGTTAATTATACTCTTAATTAGGTTTTTTTTCTTCTAATCATAAACAAATAATAATATAGGAAGCACAACTATAATCCAGACCAGTTCTAGCATCCTATGTACGTACCCTCATTGGCCTATTAAGTTTTCACCAGGTGGCCCGTCAATCCGTCAACTGTGTCCCCTGCAAGGTATTTCTTATTATAATTATACAAGAAGTAGTGGCCCTTATTTCCATCCACCTAACCCACTGACAAAGGATCCCAGATTTCATACTCCACAAAAGATGGGTACTCAATTTTAAATTTGGATATTTGACTTTAGTTGTTGGGTTCTGTTAAACAGATATTAGAAACTTGGTCATGTACGCGATACACATTATCATCAGGGTTTTTTTGTTATTTGATAGGAAGATGTTTATGTTTATGGCCGGGGATGTACGTTTATGAAGTTACTCGCAGGACAAATTCTACTTGATGCATTTCAGTGTTGGACTCAATAGTACATTTCTTTAGCTGTAAACTCCTAGGACGAGGAAGTTTATCAAGACAAATAAGTGATACAGTTTCTTCAATTCTAGGTTGAGATCACATAAAGGTGGTTTCTCAAGTGAACCACAGTGTATAATATCTAAAAGGATGAAAAAGTGGGAAGTAGCAGGACAACAACAATAGTTGCACTTGGTAGATTTTTAAATTACCGAAAGGCAGAAGATGATTATGTCTCCATTTCAAATGATACTGCTTCATGAAGAACATGATGAGTTTATGACTCAACTCCTTAATATATTGAGTTCCCCAATTACCTCTTTTTGTATTTCCCTTTTGGGCAGTGACTTTGACCAATTATCTCTGTTGTATCTTATTTTGGTGTCTGCATATGTGTGATATGGCCGGAATAAACTCTAAATAGAAATCTTATGAAAAAGCAAGGAAGATAATCTAGATTCAGTTGATTTATATGGGGAACTAAAGAGTTGACTTTTTTTTAAAAAAAAAAAAATTGAAGTTGCCTTAGTTGTCGGGTATACATTGACGTTTTCTTGCATTAGTTTTTTTCAAAAAAAAATTAGCTCTCTAGCACGTAAAAATAAGAAAATTTTGAGATCATATAAATCAACAAACCCATCTTCTAAGTTCAGTGGTGGTGGTCCTTATTTAACATTGGACGTTTCTGTACAATTCAAGAATACGGATCGTAACAATGGAAAATCCTAAGCATGCATTGAGAAGGGCGAGGCGAATCCGAGCCACACAAAATATAAAATCCTAAGCATGTATCCGGACGGGACTCGCCACACCAAATCAAAAATGCATGGGGACGGAGCGAGGCGAAGACGAGCCACGCCAAATAAAAAATCCTAATCATTCATGGAGACGGGACGGGGCGAGGCGAAGCCTAGTCAAGCATACACTGGTATGGGGTGAGGCGAAGCCGAGCCACGCCAAATCAAAAATCCTAAATGATAGGGTGGGGTAAATCCCCGCGAAAACAAAGAAAAATGCACGATGGGATGAGGCAAAACCACATCTACCAAAAATGATGATAGACGGTTTGTGAGTCCGCCCGGTGCGTAACACGGGCACAAAATCTAGTTATTGTTTAACAACTCTTTGATTTATTTGCTAATAAGGATTGCCTTTGGTAGTAATAATAAGAGTTCTGACAATTAAATTGAAAGAAAAGGAAAATACAAGATGGCTGATGTGCAATACATGCGTAATTGTGTATCACTAGGCAGGAACTTGATGCTGATACCAGAAAACAAATACTTCAATACAGGCAGAAAAAAAAAAATTGTGCAAATATTATATGGAAAAGATTTCATTAGTGGTAAAAATGAATGAATCAGCTGGATGCCTGGCGTTGGTTGCCACTAATAGGTGCGCTTAAAGAACATTGAATTATAGTAATCACTCGAAATTAGGAATTAACACATGCATGATTGATGTAATATTTACATTAATAATCATATTTTCATTTTAGCTTAGATGAAAAACACCGTTCTGGTTGAAGTTGTAACTAATGATGGATGATTGAAGGCCATTGGGGTCTAAAGTTATGACTAATGAAATATTATTTTACGACAGAAATGTTTATCAAAAAAATGTTAATTTCCAACTAGACGCTAATTTTCTGAGAAGACATTGGTTGAAATCCATCAATTGGCACGACAAACTTCAATTTGCTTTCCTTTGTGCACACAACCTCTCAGGAAATCCCATCTTTTGGGATCACTGTTAAAACACAGACATTATAATACAGTGGTTTTGACAGTCACAGGGGTTTTGACATCCCATCTATAATTAGATAGTCAAATCTAGACGATCAACGAGTTAAAACGAGTTAAATCACTTTGGCATAACAGACTGTGACGAGTACCAATGCAAATATAATGATAATAGAATTTTGATCTTATATCTTAGTATGTTAGAAATTAAATCTGGTGCGTATAGTATACACCGGGTTAGAGGCTTGTACTATATAATCCAGTACTATTTTCTCTCAAATAGTTTGAATCTTATGCTTTTTAGAAGGGAACAAGACTAACCTTTTAATGGACGCGTGGGTGAATGATCAAGTTTACATGATCCACATCAGCCATGAAATTGGTTAAATTACGTACATACATAGAACGGGTGATTGGTTGATCAATGCAAGATGTAGCATTTAGAGATTTGGTAGAGAGAATCCCAAATCGCACCTCTGTCTTAGAATATCTAAAGAGTATGTAAAGTTAAACACCATCTGTCCTCTTGCTATCAAAAATTCTTAGTTCCATGCATGATGATGACAGGTTGATGACAATATACAGAGACATGAATCAATTTAGTTCTCAATTATGGTAAATTTCAGTAAGTGCGTTTTGGGAAAGTTTAGATGTTTTAATTTATTTTGGTCTTTTATATTTCAATTACAACCTGTTGTTGCATACTATATATCATCCATTATCTGTTTTTAGAATGGTATTAACATACCAATAGAGTACTGAAATCTAAAGAATTGGAATGTGCAACAGTGCAAGTGAGCACTTTTCGAAGAGTTAGCAATCTCAAATGGGTATTCTCGAAGGTTATTATGGAAGGCGGCGTCGAGGTGTAATTTTTTTTCTTCTGAAAAAGGCGAAGAGAAATAAATAAGAAAGAGTGCCAAGATAGCACCTACAAGAAAAGATTAGCAAAGCCCTTAGAGAGCTTACAGTAAACTACTCTCTAAACAAGCTTGCCTTCCTAATCAAAACCGAAGTCATCAAACTTCACATATGTTATGTTTATGTGGATGGGAGATTTAGTATAACGTATATATTGAACACATCAGTGAGAGGATATTGGTCAGATGTTTCAGTAATTATTACAACTCATGTTTTTGTATTTCTCAACGAGTCGAAGGATAAAGATAAATAACTGGATATCAATAAATATAATACAAAATAGGATCAGAAATGTTTCTACATCGGGGACTGAAAAAAGTCCTACAATGGAATAGATGCATAGTTACTTACCAGGAACACCTAAACGGTTTAAGTTATAGAAGTTGTACGTACCATCGATAGACACAGTCTTAAAGGTGTTCTGTAGAGGAACGAGGGACTGACGGGGATGATAATAAATATCGAGTTTTTATTCGTTTCAATTAATGAACTATCCCGTCCATTTGGACGGGCTTCTGGAGCTTGTCTATCAATATACACTACGGGAAAAAACAAGGTTTACAACACAATCTAAGCGTTGTAGTACCCCTACGACAACTCCATTTCATGAGTTATGGAAGGGAGGTATTGTAGAAAGTCCAAGCTTTTCTACAATACTTGACTCAGAGTTGTAAATGGTGTTGTGATTCATGGTTCGACAATATGTTTCCACAGTTGTGATTCTCTTTCGATTTTTTTTGAAACACTAACACAACTCTTGCTTATGTTGTAGTACTATCTTGAACAACATCAGTAAGATATCGTAGAAACATATGTATCAACAATTACTAGTATTCTGAATAATATTTGCACAACACTTGTATGAATTGTCGAACTATCTTGGACAACACAGACTTATGTTGTAAAGCAACTGTATCACAATATCTAGCTCTTGTAGTTGAAAGCTGGAAGACAACGTCCATTAGTATTGTGAATGCTCCTCTCACTACGATTCCTCGAGTTGTATGACTATTATGAACAACTCATGTTGGTGTTGCAAGATTTGATTTTACAATGATTGTGTTTGGTAGTAGAAAGGTTTAACACAACACTTACTAGTATTGTGAATATTTAAGTCAGTACACTTGTTAGCATTGTAGATGATTTGTTTTTACAATTATTGTTGTGGGTAGTAGAAATGTTTAACACAACACTTATTAGTATTGTAGAAGTCCTTGATACAACTATACTATGTGTAGTAGGACTATATTGGACAACACATAGTTATGATTGTAAAGAAACTACTTCCGAATATCTGGGTTCTGTAGAAACTATTTCACAATACGTATTTCACTTTTGTCACTACGTTTATGTTGTGAAATGTAAAGAAACAACTGGATTAAACTCAAAGATTCATTCAAATTAAACCAAACCCATTCACAGCATTCACATACCAATGTTGTATACACAAAAAGTGGCAACATTGACATACCAATGTGACATACAAAAAGTGGCAGTTTTTAAATCGTTACCAAAAGTTAAGTCTCCAAAAAGATCAAAGATAAGTCTCCAAAAGATCACAGAAGATTAGGATGTCTACTGGTAGGATATTCGATCCTTGGGCCAAGTGATAAAATTTGAAACAACATCATAAAGATTTTTGATTTCTGAAGTAGCTCGGTAGACAAGGGCATCCTCCACATAAGAAACCTTCACACATACAATGTAGGCTCCAAGACCAATTGGCATTCCATGTATCTTCTTACTTGGATCTGTTTCAGCAATTTCAGCCTCCGCAACCACCTCGTCCTCCTTGTACCATCTTAACAGCTTGCAAACTAGGAACCTTTTTGGCACTTGAACCTCATTTTGTCTCCTGACATGACTTGGAGTGGTATCAGTTGAGTCTCTTTCATTACAGATAACATTCCTGCTAGTGCTAGCCTCATGATTGTTGCTGGGACTTGACATCTGAGAGGGTAAGAGACCATTGTAGACACATTTTGAGTTTGTTCCCTACATTAAGACCAATCAGCAGTATGAGGGGAATTATCGAGTTCGAATTCATCAAGAAAAGGAGACCTAATAGAAGACAAGTTAATTCTCACCTCTAACTGCACCACTCGATCATTCAGTGCTTTATAGGATTCGTGACACTCTTTAATCATCATCTTATAGTGGGACTGCGCAACAACCTTTTTACGTGTCGCTCCAAAACCAATACCTTTAAGTCTCCCTGTAGTTTTCTTGTCCTCGCCAAAAGCCTTTGCAAGAAGATCATCTATCACGGATGATCCACAATCAGCACCATGCTTTTCTCGAGCTTTTTCAAGTTTTTCCTATGTAAGTGTGCAAAACATTAGATATTTTTGCATTTCTCAAGCACACAAACAAAACAAAGGAACAGGAGAAGATTTCTTACCAAAGCTTCTACAACACCAGGATGTGGTTGCTTTCCTTCGCGTTGTTTATGACCAACTTTCCGATTGGCTCTATCAATCTCTTTGGTTGTGTTTAGCTCTTTTTGCTGCCAAATAAATGCATCAATACATGACAGTCATCAATAATAGAAACTCAGAATATATCTAAGATCAAACTTTGTAGAGAATTTCAGTATACTTCATGAATAAGCCACTAGCATGACCAAGACTACTGGATAACATACCAATTTCACCTCCAATCGGGCATAACCTTCTCGACTAATGGTATGTGGGGTGGTGTATTTTGAACGATTTTCTTGCATTTTTATTCTTTTGACCTGAATAGAAAAGTAAAGAAATTATTTGACAGACTTGAAAGTTTTTAATACAAATATATAGTCATTCCTATTTAATAGAAATTACTTACTCTGAATTCAATAGAGTCTACATGTTTCACAAACTCTTCCCACTCCCTAACTGTCATAGTCCTGGGCATTAACTTCTCCAACCGTTTCTTTTGTTCTTCCCCTTGGAGCCGATCCAAAGAGTCAAGTACCAAACCAGCTTTCCTTGACCTTGCTTCTCTAAGATAAGCTCCCATTTTGCTGAAATAATATTCTTTATAACACTCGGGCACAATGAATCGGTTCTACAAAAGGAATTAAATAATTTGAATTAGAATACGTTATGAATTAAATAATTGTTGACTATGAATTAAATAATTGTTGACTAAAGAAAAGAGTTAAAGAGTTATCAATTACGTACCGAGACTATCTTCCATATGTTTTCTTTGGCTTCAAAAGGGACAAGTCTCCAATCCTTGAACGTTAATGGAAGTTTCCGAACAAGCACCCCCAGCACACTTGCAAGCTAAGATGAGATGGATCACCAATCGGTTGCTCACTAGAGTTGAAGGAAACTGTTCTCTTTGGATCGCAGAATCTAACCCCGGTGCATACATCTGGGTTGGACCACGTGGGACATATTTTCTTTTTTTCGCTTCTTTTTCTTCTTCACCTTCCTCATTATCAGAACTATTACCTTCCTCATTACCATTATCATTTTCTTCCAATTCAGGCTCATTAGCATTAGCATTATCATTTTCTTCCAATTCAGGATCATTACCATTACCATTCACTTCTTCCACATCAGGCTCCACATGATTAGATTTATCCTCTTCCACAGCTTCTTCCTCCTCTTCATCTTGAAAATCTGCAAGAGTGTCGCGTGGATCCCGAAGTTGAACATTCGGGCATGGGCCTTTGCTGCTTGTGTTAAGTTTGTGTGCTTAATTTACAAAATCTGCCTTGGTATCAGCTTGTGCATATTTGCTCTACATCTGCTTATATTCGTATATATATATATGCTCCCTCCCTTCAAACTACCCTTATCGGAAATAAGTAATATAAATATTACACTTTGAAAATGATCATATTACCCTTAATGGAAATAAGTGCAATAAATATTATGGAGACTGTGAAAATGACCAGACTACCCTTATTGGAAATAGGTAAAGTAAATATTCTAAAATGTGAAAATGACCATATTACCCTTAATGGAAATAAGTGCAATAATTATTATGGAGACTGTGAAAAATGACAAGACTACCCTTATCGGAAATAGGTAAACTAAATATTTCAGAATATGACAATGACCATATTACCCTTGATGGAAATAAGTGCAATAATTATTATGGAGACTGTGAAAAATGACAAGACTACCCTTATCGGAAATAGGTAAAGTAAATATTTCAGAATATGACAATGACCATATTACCCTTGATGAAAATAAGTGCAATCCCCCCAACCTCATTTTTTCCAACATTATATATTTTACTTTAACAACACTTATAAGTGTTGTTATAGGTTTCTATTTTAAAAAAAAAAAAAATCAAAACTTGTGAACTGAAAGGATGGTTGATGAGCTAGACTTCCATGCAGTAGGCTCATGATCGAATCCCCCAACCTCATTTTTTCCAACATTATATATTTTTACTTCAACAACACTTATAAGTGTTGTTATAGGTTTCTATTTGAAAAAAATGAAAAAAACCAAAACTGGTGAAGTGAAAGGATGGTTGACGAGCTAGGCTTCCATGCACCAGATTCATGTTCGAATCTCCCCTCTAACATATTTTTCATTATCATATTTTTTTGTTCTTCAACAACATTTGTGAGAGTTGTGATAGGATAAGTCACTACCCTTATAAAACAGAGTTGTTATAGCTAAATGTCGTCACAACCGTTTTTCCTAAAGAGTTGTCGTTTGTTTTCTTAGCGCAACCCCTTGGTCCTAAGTGTTGGTAGTGATGATATACGACAATGCTTACTTTGAAATCAGTTGTAAAAGATATGACTTTCCACAATGTTTAGAAAAGCGTTGTAAAACCCCAGTTGTAGATGTATATTTTTCCCGTAGTGATATTCCCTCGTACTATCGGGTAGGCTCTCATTTTTTGCTAGTGTGTCTGCATTTACTTATGTGACTCCCAATCCCAAATAAAATAGTTCACTAAAGTATGCATCATATTCTTCCTTTGAGATCCTCAATAACATAGCGCAGAGTTAAATTGCTGCTCTTGGCCCTTGGGGTATTGGCCGTTATAATTTGGTGAGTGTAGTATCGAGAGTTGAACAGTGCCTTTTCCTCGCAAGAAAATTTGGTCGAAACATTGCCCTCATAAAATTGGATTCTTCCTTTAGCAGTTGGTTCAAAGCAAGCTTCCGACTATTGATAATCTTCTGAAGACAAACCTTGCAATTGCTGCAACTTCTGGAAACCCCTCCTCCAACTTGTGTGCTTTGTACAATCTAGTTACTGAATCTGGAGTTCACCTGATCTGGGGTGCATCTTTTCTCAGCAGCTTTGGATATTATTTTGTGCCCAAGCTGACCTTCCTTTGCCAACTTTCAGCACCTTATTTGATCTTTTGAAGAACTGGGCGATCTACAATGCTTCGGCAATGGGAAAAGCTGTTTGGAAATAGATGCCTGCGAGTCTTTGTTGGAACATTTGGCTTGAGAGAAACGATAGACGTTTCAACCGAAAGAAAAGATCTATTAAGGCTATAATAACCGATATGAAAGTCAGTTCTTTTCATTGGGCTTCTGTAAATTGCAATACAGATCAATATGTAATTGTTAACTGGAAACTCCTTCTTCTCTATCCTCCTTAGTGACTCTAGGACTTGGGGTTTCTGTTGCTTTTCTTTTATTTCTTGTTTGGTTTCTAGCCTTTGTGCTATTCTGTGATTTTCCCGTCTTCTTAATATATCTTCTATTTACCGAGCAAAAAAATAAATAAAAAGCTCGTGTCTGAACCGATTTCATGCTCTAAGACATGTATTTTGTCTTGGAAATGTTTGAAAAAGCTCAAACGAATAAATGATATCCTTTTTCCTTCCTGACTGGCGATCGTTTACATATAATACTCCATCTGATGCCTCCCGAAAACTACTAGGTTTTCATTGTTACGTTACTGGGATCTACCTTATAATGATCATTGATCGACTCGGGGTACAAGTTACAGTCTCACTCGTTTTGGTTAATTTATGTGACTTTTTAATAAGAATGCGTTGTGCTCGTCAATTTGAATCATTGATCGACTCTGGAAGAAGAAGAAATGTTTGTATTTCAAGGAGCAATGGATTTATGTTTACCAGGTTCCACTGACTCTAACGAGTCTTCTCTGACTAAAGAAGAAAGAACATGAAATCTTTACTTTTTGATCGGCAGAAGAAAAGTAACTGTTAAAGATAACAACATTGCGAAGTCAACTGAAGTTTTTTGAGTTAGTCAGAAGAAAAAGTATAAGAGTTTCCTACTGCTATGTTTACGATCAGTTAGAGTCATAGCTAAGTTTTAGTTGAATCTCTCAGTCTGTTGAGTCAATAACGAAAACTGTGTATATGTATTTCTGTTATCTTCTGATATAAATATCTCTGTGATCTCCACATCAAAACTGTGGAAGATCTTCTACCAAGTATCAAGTTTCAACTTGGTATCAGCCTACGATCCTATCTATGCTTCAAAAAAACAAAAAAAAAACCCCAAAACCCTAAAAACACAATGTCAGGAACCAACAACAATACCAATAACCTAAGAAACATCCAGATCCATAACCTTGTTACTCTGAAACTTACTGAGACCAACTACTCTCTTTGGAAGACTCAGTTTAAAACTATCCTTAAGGGATATGGTTTACAAGGTTTCATAGATGGCATTGAAGAAATACCACCGAGAACACTTCCAAATTCTGAAGAAATAAACCCAGCATACAAGGATTATGAATTTCAGGACTCTCTCCTAGTTGGTTGGTTAAATTCTACCTTAACTCCAGAATTCCTTTGCCATGTCAGAAATCTGGATACTGCAAAACAAGTTTGGGACAAACTTGAAGCTTACTTTGTTCCTAAAACAAAAGTTCATCTGATGAACTTGAAGAAACAACTTCACTCTTTAAACAAAGGTAACAAGTCTTTAAAGAATTTTCTGAATGATGCTAAAAATATTTTTGATCAGCTTTCAGCATTAGGGTATGCTACAACTGATGATGAGAAAAAACAGTCGATCTTCTATGGACTGAATCAAACCTATGATCCCATTGTTACAACACTTGGAACTCATGATGATATGGAGATGGAAACGTTTTATTCTCACCTTATGAGTTATGACATGCGTCTTGAACAACAGTTAGATTCTATTCAATAACCCATTGCCAATGTGGTGAATACCAACTCATCGTCTTTTACCAGATCTGGTGCCCGCAATAATAACCAACAGAACCGTGGTTTTCAGCAGATGCAGAATAACAACTTCCAACGCGGCAGTTGATCTGGTCCAAAGAAGTTCGATCGGCCGTGCCAGATATGCAAGAAGGATAACCATCAAGCTACTAGGTGTTGGTTTAAATATGAAAAATCAAACAACAAACAATCAAAGCCTCCAGATGCATATATAGCTCTTCCAGGAGGCGAATATAACAATGAGGGGGTGACCGATACTGGCGCAACCCATCATCTCACAGCTGATATGAGGAACCTAACAATTCCTCATGAATACGAGGGCACTAAAGAAGTGCATGTTGGTAATGGAAATGCACCAAACATTGCCAATGTTGGTAATGCGTCCTTCACTCATAACTCAAGACTGTTCAAGTTAAATCACATATTACATGTCCCTCAAATTAAAACAAATTTGCTATCTATTTCGCAATTTTGTAAGGACAATAGTGTATTCTTTGAGTTTCACAATTCTTGTTTCTTTGTGAAGGATGCGCACATGGGAACGCTGCTGCTAAAAAGGCTGAATAGGAATGGGTTATATATATTTGAGGGAATTCATGCAATATATCCAGGAAACCCACAAGAAAATGTTGCTTCTTCCCTCCCTGTGTGGCATCAACACATGGGACACCCTATGATGTGTACTGTCTCTAGCATTTGTCGTAGATTCTATTTACCAGTTTCCAATAAGCAAGTTAAGTTTTTCCATTCTTGTCATGTTAGCAAAAGCAATAAATTGTCTTTCTCTTTGAGTAACACTATGTACGATAAGCCGTTAAGTCTAGTTGTTTCCGATATCTGGGTTTCACCACATTTATCTAGATCAGGTTTTCGATACTACATGCTTATAATGGATGTTTACTCTCATTTCACCTGGATTTTTCCACTAGTACAACGTTCAGATGCCTTGCATGTGTTTATTCAATTTCGTAAACAGGTAGAAAATATGACAGATCATAGAATAAAAGTATTTCAGTATGATAATGCTTTAGAGTATAAAAAGTTCACTGCATATCTGAATGAATCTGGTATACAACATCGATTCTCTTGTCCCCATACATCTCCCCAAAATGGCCTTGCCGAAAGACGGATTCGTCATGTAACAGAATCTGGTTTAGCACTTCTATTTCAGGCACATATGCTAGTTTCATTTTGGTCTGATGCATTCACCACTACTTGTTATCTGATCAACAGACTTCTAAAGTCATCTACACATTCCAAAACTCCCCTTGAAATTCTTTTTCATAAAGAACCTAACTACTCTTTCATAAAAGTGTTTGGTTGCCTGGCATACCATTGTCTTCGGTCATACAATAAACACAAACTCTAACCCATGTCATTAGCATGTGTGTTCATAGGATATAACAATGCTCATAAGGGCTATTTGTGATTACATAGAACGTCTGGCAGAATTTATGTATCTCGACATGTGAGATTTAAAGAAAAGATATTCCTATTCAGTCCTACTCAGCAGCAACTTCCAGTGCAAGAATCAGGTATAGTTCCGTCTGATAATAGTCTTCTGTTAACACCCCCTTTTAGAAACAGAAACTTACCATATAATCAAGGTACTGTTACTGAACAAGCTCCACAACACTTACCTGTTGTGAGTCATTCGGATTCAGTGGCTTCACCAAATGTTGCAGCACCATCTCCTGCACACTCCTCTCAACAACAGTCAGCAACGTCACTCTCGGCAGCAGATTCCGTGTCTTTACCAGATATCAATTCCACACCTCCAGTTAACTTCGACCCACTGCAATCTGATTCTCCCGATACTGCATCAGACTCCTTTGAGTCCACTATAGCTGCACCAGTTCAAGATACTATGGTAACATCTCAAAGAAGTGTAGTTTCTCACCCGATGGTTACTCGAGGAAAAGCTGGTATCAGTGAGCCCATCCAAAAGCTTTGTTTAACTGTCACTAAGCATTCTCTGCCAGATTCAGATTACATGGAGCCAACTTGCTACACGGAAGCCTGTAAGATACCTGCCTGGAGAGATGCAATGGATCTTCAAATTAATGCCCTTATTCAAAATGGTACATACTCACTTGTGAAGTATGAAAAGGGGATGAATGTTGTTGGATCAAAATGGGTATACAAGGTGAAACAGAATCCAGATGGGTCGATAGAGAGGAGAAAATCTCGATTGGTTGCTAAGGTTTAAACCAACAAGAAGGCATAGATTACAGTGAGACTTTCAACCCTGTCATTAAACCGTGTATAATAAGGTTGATGCTATCACTTACTGTGATGAATAACTGGCCATTGAAACAATTGGACGTTGAAAATGCTTTCTTACATGGTCATCTAGAAGAAGATGTTTACATGAAGCAACCAGCAAGGTATGTGGATCCGAACTATCCTTCTCATGTCTGCAAGCTACATAAATCCTTGTATGGCCTAAAACAGGCACCACGAGCTTGGTTTTCAAGGCTAAGTACTTACTTAACCAAAGTAGGTTTCAAAGGTTCTGTTTCCGATAGTTCTTTATTTGTGATTCAAACACCTACTTCGATTACATATATTCTTGTGTATGTAGATGACATCATTGTCACAGGTTCGGATTCGACAAAACTTCAAGAGCTCATTACAGCACTTGGTTCTGAGTTTGCAATTATAGACATGGGTGACTTGTCTTTCTTCTTAGGGGTCGAAGTTCTACGCAGTGACAAAGAACTAGTGCTGATTCAAAGAAAATATGTAAATGATCTTCTTAAACGTACGAAGATGGATGGTGTTAAACCTGTGAGCACACCATTAGCCACAAATGTGAAGATTCAACAAGGAGGCACCAAAAGATTTGAAGATGCTACTTTGTATCGCAGTGTAGTGGGTGCACTGCAATACTTTCACTTAACCAGGCCAGATATATCTGTAGCTGTCAACAAGGTGTGTCAGTATATGCATGATCCGTTCGTAGAACACTAGGAGCTTGTTAAAAGAATTCTGCGATACCTTAAATATATTGTGGATTATGGTCTTCATCTGCATGCCTCGAAGGACTTCTTTTTACATGCATACTCAGATGCAGACTGGGCTGGGATCTTGGATGATCGTCGATCCACCAGTGGTTATGGCATTTATTTTGGGGGTAATTTGATTTCATGGAGTGCACTTAAACAAAAAACGGTCTCCAAGTCGAGCACGGAAGCTGAATATCGTGGAATATCTATTGCAACATCTGAGATACTATGGATTCAGTCCTTACTGTCGAAACTTGGAGTTTTATCAATTGTTCCAATACTGTGGTGCGATAATTTGGGATCTACGTATCTTACTGCTAATCCAATTTTCCATGCCCGAACAAAGCATATAGAGATTGATTATCACTTTGTCAGGGAACTTGTTGCAAATAAACAGCTCAGTGTACGGTTCATCAGCTCTAGGGATCAGCTGGCATATATTTTTACTAAGGGGTTATCCGGACCTAGGTTTCACATTCTAAGGTCCAAGTTGCACATTCGCCAGCTACGGTACAACTTGAGGGGGGATATTAAGGATAACAACGTTGCGAAGTCAACTGAAGTTGTTTGAGTTAGTTAGAAGAAAAAGTATAAGAGTTTCCTACTGCTATGTTTACGATCAGTTAGAGTCATAGCTAAGTTTTAGTTGAATCTCTCAGTCTGTTGAGTCAATAACGAAAACTGTGTGTCTGTATTTCTGTTATCTTCTGATATAAATATCTATGTGATCTCCACATCAAAACTGTGGAAGATCTTCTACCAAGTATCAAGTTTCAACTGTAGCAATGAAAAGGATTTATGTTTACCGTAAAAACAGTAAACATTTCTTCTTCTTCTTCGTACTAACTTGCTAAAGAAGAAGAAATGTTAGCTGTTTATCTACATCTTGGTCCTTGCCACATGCAACCAGTGCCTTGTTGCGCAACAGTTTAGTAATTGATTTTCTGTAATAGACATTTTCAAAACACTTAAACCACAGAAAAACTTCATTCTGATTAGAAAAGCCTTTCATACCCTCGAAGTATCGCCTTGGGGACACTTAGTCCAGTGATGGAAGGTACAAAACATCCAAAATCACAACTTTCAAAACTGGAAATCAAAGGATATAGCTAGCTTAGTTCAAATCTGTATCGTACAGAAAACAGCGTATCTTTAACTTGACCATCAAACCTTTTGGTCTAATAGACAAGTTAAAAACAAATTACCTCAACAACCGGTCAAACTGTCTTCGTGAATACTTAGTCTGGTGAAAATTCTCCAGCTTCAAATTAATGCAAAGGAACGTGCCAAAAGTAGCCTGCACGTTCATTATTACAAACTGGATTGTTAATCCCATGCAAAAGCTGTCTAACCTGATTAGCCATTGTGCCAAGGATATCGCTCCCACTAATGCATTCGAAATTGTGCTTTTACCAACATGTGATCTCCCAGCAACAGAAATTGCAAGAACATACTTGATACTTGTCTTGTTCTTTGGTTTCCTTTGAGACTAAGCTGTTTTCAGCTTTGAATAAGTAGGATCAAGAAGTTCTCGAGCACCTTTTCCAGTCACCGCAAATATTATAAGTGGAATATATCCCAAAGACCAAACTTCTGATGCTTGCATGACTCCTTAAATTGGAAACTTGCATTTGTCACAGTAAGTGGAAGCCTTGTTTAGATGGTTTGCGTAGCCAAGCATCTGTTCACCATGTGGTATCGTCAGACCTCCCTGGCCACTCACTACAGAATCGAAGCTCCTTAACAGTTTTCTTCGTTTTCATTGGAAGTCCAAGTATCAACAATCGGAGAATGCATCAAAAAGTTTTGCAGTACAAGCTGCTTGCGCTGGTCCAAATCTTTCAACCTAATATATACACGTTTCTTATAGAGATTTCCTGCAGAGAGACTAGTGCATGGTTGGTTCGTCTGATGGCTGTAGAAGAACATGAGCTACATTAAATGCAATACTATCCTGTCCAAGAATTACTGCTGTCTCAGCACTCTTCAAGTTAGGTCTTAACTAATTGGCTGAAAATTAGATACATATCATTAATCAGAGCTACCACATGCAGAGCAATACTCTTACCAACTCGCCCCCACTGATGTGCAGCCTCCATATTCTAAAATGACAACCCCACAAGTTGTATAATTCCTGGCAATTACTTAGTGCGACAGAGTTTCACCTTCATTCTCCAGTGCATTGGGATCAGTCCTTGCTATTAGTAACTCTTGCATGTAGTCCGGTTGGCCACTCCAACATGGAAATATGGAATGAGCAGCTGTTGGGATGGAAGACTAAAACATTCCCACAATACAGAACTGACGTTAGCGTCTCCTTTTGTGAGAGTGCAGGCACATACACATTCTGGAGATCCAGAGGCTAAAGCAAACACCATCTTTGTCAAAAAAATCCACATCACCAGGATGAGAAAAGGCAGTGTGAGCTGCAGCTACGATAAAATCATTCCAAATAAGACGCAGTGAACTGCAGTGAACCTGAGCCAGGACTTCTATCACCAAAAAGACGCGAAGTCCATTGATACCATTGTTAGTATTACGGATTTGGGTCCGTTAAAAAACATCAATTGATGGGCGTGAAGACATTAGACTGTGTCCACTTAAGAGCAACAAGATACTAGATCACGAGTTCTTTTTTTTCGTCATCTTTATTACAAGATTGAATTCAACCACATCAACTTTATATGCTGGTTTATTCCTCTCATTCTTGTCAGTAGTTTTTTGCAGGACAATCGTGCTACCTTCATTCTGAAGTTTGATAGTTAATCCAACCAGGAAACTCCAGCAGCAGCAACCATATGAAGAAGAGGTAACTCAAGGTGCAACCTCAAAAGCTTGAATAACAAAACCAACATGAACAACATTCACGGTACTGATGCATGTTGACATCTAGAAGAAGGTGAAACTCCAGGAGCAATTTTGCACTCCCAGCGACCATCCCTTGGCAATAGACAAGTAAGTGGTGCTTAGTCTGCCTGTTACTATGTGTAGAGCAATTCAAAAGCGTCGGAAGCTGAATTGAACTTTCAAACTGCTAAGTTTCACATGCTTTAACACCAATCCATCTGCGCTGCATGAATCTAAATTCAAGTTCTCCAACTTTGCTAAACCATTAAGTCTCACCGATCGAAGTAGTATATGTGATGCTGCTAAATCCCAAACACAACCCCTTCATGTTAAGAACTGCAGGAAACTTCTTGCATCCACTTTTAAGGAAGAGAACATCTGTAGCTCATAGTGACAGGCTCTCCACCATCAATCAATTCATGTTTTTCAAAGTTCAATGTACAACTATTCCCACTGGATGGAACTCATCATCTACAACTGGGGTAAACAGTTGCAGAAAGTTAATATAGATTTCCAAGATGAGGAGTGCAACTATGGAGGATATCATTATATGAGAGAGGTACAAGGCAGATTGAACTTAAAACTTCCACCAGAACTTTTGTCAGATGGACAATGAAATTTTTGAAAAGGTCATTTTTTATGTTAGGCAACGCTAAAGGTCATACTCCTGAAGAATTTAGGTGGAAAGGGCCGAATCTGCCGTCTTTATTATCCCGTAGTTTACAGACAATTGGCATGAACAAGTAGAAATCTCGATTGAAGAAGGAAAAAGGATGAATTTAGTGAATAGGTTTGTTGTAGTGATCGAACTTGCGGGTGTGGGGCCACGAAGAGGTTGGGACCCACTTTCCTCAGATTTTCTTTAACGCGTCTTTCTCTTTCACAGATTATAACCTCACGTACTTATCATATTTCGTGACCAATTTATTCTATTTTACCCGTTATGCAGCTGATAATTCAGCATACTTATCACCAATGCACTTATCACTACCAGATTTGCAATTGATAACCAACCTTACTTATCAAATATGAGCAGCCATAAGAAGATTATTTTCTTTCCAAAAATAAAATAACGATAATATTTGTTTGACTAGAGATAAACCTTAGATTAAGGTAGATATTTATGACCATATGGTGTGACTGTTAGGACTAGGACATGCAAAAGAAAAAAAAATTGGGTAGTACTGTAACTTCAACCATATTTGACCTCCCTCAATAAAGGTATATGTCCACTTAAAATTGGGTATACCCCAACTAATATGAATATACCCAATCTCCACACGCCAAATAATCCAAGAATGTGACGCATATTGAATATGAATGTGTCTCCCCGAAAAAGTTTTGATTTGTCGGGTTTGTGGTGAAACTTTCTAAAATTAGTGTGCCCCTGCGCATATTAAATGTGGGGACCACTGCTGACACCAGATGGCTGCTCACGTGATTAAATCGTTTTACTTTGCTGCGGCATCCCTATCGGGGATCGTTTTTCTTTCTAGAGGAATGAAAAGCGTACGACGGACTGACGAGCTATGAAAACAAACGGATTAAAATGGGACCTCCCTTTGCAGATCATATTGTATGTATCATCCAACGGCTCCCGATAAGTAGGATTAGAATCGGTTGGTTACGTGGTCGTGGGACCCACATCACCCGGCACTACCTTTATCAGGGAATTCTCACACGCTGCTCGTTTCTCCCTAACAAATCGCTGGACAAATCTCTCTATCGTGTGCTTTGAAATGACTACAACTCTTTTTCTTCTCAGTAAAAGATCCAGAAAATTCCTTGATAAGCAGATAATTTCCATCGTCAACATCAAAATTCTTAACATCAGAGTAAAAAATCTAAGTTGATTAGCACCAAAATCTAGCTTCATTTCTCTCCAGGTATTTTACCCATTTTCTTGTTTTGATAATTTATTTACTTTCTCAAAAAGATTGAATCACATGATTTTCTTTGTTTTTGCGAGTGTTTGTGAAATTAATATGTGCTTATTTTGTGTGGGGTTTTGATTGTTTTTTTAGTTTATGTTCGACTAGATGACAATTCCTAGATCTGTATGAAGCAATTGATTGAACATATTTTTTTATTCATCTTTAGTTTCGGTCTCTTAAGTTATTTTTTTTAAGCCTGAAATTGCACCGGTAACTTTATCGATAACGCCGGCATACTTTTTTGTTTCCGTTTAGGGTAAACCATAAAAAATGCAATCGGCAGAGCTGCCACGTGTAATTTACTGTTAAATCCAAGCCGTTAGATTTTAGAATCTTCGGTAAACAAATCTGTCACAAAAATGGCTACTATTACTATGCCACGTGTAATTTACTTTTAAATCCACGTGTAATACCCTTCTTGTAAAATTTATCCTAACAACCATTTTTTCCCCCCAATTCTTTCTGCTACAAGCCTGCAACCCTTTTTTTTTTTTTTTTCAGTGAATCGATCTAACAACGTTAGTTCTTCTAAATTTCACCATCTATAAACATACTGAAGTTAAAGATGTTTAAACTCTGCTTGGGATATTGCAACAAGTACATGAATGCCAGGTCCATAGTTACCAACACCACCAGTATGAAATTAGACACAAATTTGATGAATCAGGTGCGTCATTTTTCAAAAATTCCAATTTCACTTGAAATCTAGAAACAACTCCCCTGATTTTTGGTCTGGGGATGAGTTAAATTACACCCTTAGTTGTTGTATCAATAGATTACGTTTTTGAATACTACCTGTTTGTGTAAATGCCTAACAGATACCATTGTTTAATTTTAGTTTCTCAACTCACTTTTGTCATTGTCTAAAAACACCATTGTTTAAGTCTCTGATTCTAAACGTATAATTGGGCTCTTGAACGTGTAAAAATTTGATAATCTTGAGATGATTTCGCTTGAGAATTATCATTATTCTTAGGGTATTTGTGCTATTTTAGTGTTAGGGGTTGTACTGCACATAAGCCTTCATTTTTACCTACATGTGAAATGTTGAACCAAAGTCTTGTACCTGGTGACTGAGACAAAGAATTTCCGGTAGGGGTTAACTTATGCAGGACCCCTATACAGAATAATGACAAACAACCTTGTAAATGATGACAAGTGTGGAGTCTTATACCCATCGGCCAGTTTTGAATGAATTTGGTATACAGATTTCGCATTTTTATGTTGAATAGTGTTTTCGAGTTGCATAGTCTCTTTTTTTTATAAGAAAAACATATAACAAACTGTATTGACGCCTACTTTCCACACTGAAGAGCATGCTTTTGTGCAAATAGGAGATCTTCCATAAGTGCTTCCATACTGCTTTTTAGTGCCAGATTGAAATTCGATGTGCAATGCACGTGCACTCTACCAGTCTCTTTAGCTTGTGTGTTTATTTTTTCGCCTGAAACTGATCGGAAAACTCAGCGCCGACAAATTCTTTAGCTTCTGTGTGGCGTTACACGGAAGAGAAAAGTTTGTTACAAAGCCACGTCTAATCTTTTTTTTTTTTCTTCATCGTGCGGCCAGGTAAATATCAAATGGCGGACCCCAAGACTTTGTGGGACAATCTGGTGATTCGGCTTCTGACTGGTGAGTATTGGCTTTTCAATAGATGCTTTGTAATAGATTTTTACTGTGGATTTTTCTTGCATTAAATTTTTTTACTGCCAAATGTAGTTTACGGGTGGTGGCTGAATTTGGAATGGACTTGGCCCTGGGTATCAGAGTATGTGCTCAATCTTCTTTCTATCAGTGCTTGCTTTGTCAGTCTCGTGGAGATCTTTGAATTAACAAAGAGAAAGAAGGATGATAAAGCTTGGGCTGCATTCTTCCTTCTCTGGTTCTGCTTTGTTGTAATCGTTCTTGGTTCCATATGGTTGCTGGTAAGCCAAGTGTATGTCAGGTGGATAAGGGCTATTAGCAACAAGCTGAACAAATGGAAGTGGGGAGAACGGTTACCACGCTGGTTCATCTGTAACGCGTCAATGAATATGGTGATCTGGTTGGTCAAGCTGAATCCAGTGTTGCATCTGGTCTTGGCAGGGAGTTTTGCAGTAAGCACCGTTGCAATGCTCAGCCGAGCCCACAGAAGGCGTGACCCATCTGGTTTAACAGAAGGCATTTGCACTTGTTTCCTTATTTGCTTCCTCACATTCTTGGAGGTGGTTGTGCTGGAGGATAAGAACGAAGGGTCATCACAGCCACAGTGTTGTACGGAGGACACCAGGAAGGGGCAGCATGCTATTACTTCCGCCGTGACTGCATTCTTATGCCTTCTCTGCTCGGTGAGTCTCTTTGCTTGCATCTGTGCTGGTTATATGTCATGGGTTGCAGATTCTTTTTTTTCGGTTCATTTGCATTTCTGTAGAAGGTGGTACGATGGTATCTCAGTCCTCCCTGCTTTCCGATCACCAAATCGGGGGATCATTTTACAAGCCTTGACAAGCACAAATAACCAGTGCTCATTGTTTTATAACATGATTAATGCAGATTTTACCAGCACCTGCACAAGATGAGGTGCCACCACCACCACCACCGCCGCCAGCCCACTTTCAAAATCTACAAGATCAAATTTCAAGTCTTCAAGAGCAGTTCAACATATTCAGGTCTACGGTGCCGGGAAGCTCACATGGTAATTAAATTAACCTTATACTTTTGGGTTTTAGATAATTGAATGTTTTTGCTGACATGGTCTCAACATTGCAATTGACACTGAATTTTACTTTGTCTAGTAAACTCGGTCTTAACTAGTGTGACTGCTAAAGTTGAAGTTACACCCTGTTTCTTAACAAAATCGGTATTACGTTGGCAGATGTTCCAGAATCGAGCGTACCGGAAAACAATTTTGAAGAGCAGTTGAACGCTATGACCCTTGAATCCCAGCTGCTGAAAGCTGAAATCTCGAACCTGCTTCAACAGAAGTATAGCATGGAAGGAGATATCTGCAATTTGAACATTGCGTTACAGGAAATGAGATCAAAGGAAAATACGCTCTGTGGTCAGTTGAAAAAGCTTGAGTATACCAACAACTCTGCGGTAGCAGAAATCAAATCATTGGTGGAATCAGGGGAAGTACTGAACACGCAAGTAAGAAACTTGCAGCTGAAAGTAGTTTCGTTGAGCAACGAGAAAGACGGTTTGGAAGAGACGCTTAAGGCTATGTCCCAGGAATATATACTGCTGAGAGAAGAAAACTCGGAGCTTCAAGGCCAAAGGACTACCCTCCAACAAGAAGTGTCAGCTCTGAATCACAAACTGAGAATGAAAGAGGAAAGTACATTGATGCACCAGACGAAGAGTCTGCAGGAGGATCTGACAACTGGTACATCTGCAGTAGAAACAGTTGTAGAGAATAAACAAGATGTACAAGCGAGTTTGCACAGATTTGAGAAAGAGAAGTTGGTTACATCTGAGGTACAATCTCCTTCGCCATGTAAGGAATTAAAAATACAGCTTTCAAAGGTAAGGAGTGAGACGAAAGAAGCTACCTCCCAACCACAGGCTTGCTCAAGATCTGCTCCAGCGCCACCATCTAAACTACCACCACGTAAGTTTGTTTTGTCTTTTGGTTTGCTTTTGAGGTTACTGCTGATATGTTTGTCTTACTTTGGTCGACTCATTTGTGTATCATTTTTCTTATCTCAAACAAAAGTTATTCAACTGTTCTTTCCATTTCACAGGGAAAGCAGTAGTTGCGAAACCACCTTTTAAAATCTGAATGAAAGCACTATGGGAGAAGGTTGCAATGGGTCTCACGGATTCCTTCAAATGATCCCGTGTCTTGAGGAGCGTATAAACTCAACGAGTTAGGCCGTCGGGGAAATTTACTATGTAGTTACTTTAGTTTTTACATTGCACCAGATTTAGCATAGAAACGGATATGTGTACGTTTCAAGAAATACTCCTTAGCTGATACTTGAGTTCTTTTTTTTTTCCTTTTCCAAGTTTTATTTTGGTCTCTTGATTTTGGAACATGAATGAGTTGATCACTGGGATTCATTCAGAAAGGACATGTACCCAAATTCATAACATGTATTATTAGTTGAACAACACCTATTGGGAATTGAATTTTGTTAGAGCCATCTATTGGTTTGCTCTTCTTTTATTTGTATCATTCAAAGCCAGCTTTCATTGACGAAGGGGGAGATTGTTAGAGCATTGCTCGGTCAAACTCACATGCGTTGCTATCTCAAGCTTGTTTGTTAATGTTAGTGATCAAAATTATATAGTCTTGATTTCTAGTCTATTTGCTAAGTCTCGGACTAGGATAAAAAGTGTAGTTGAGCTCTAGACTCCACGACGTTCATCATACAAGAAGAAGAACTACTCAAGGAATTGGTGGAACTTCATCAATTAAAACGTATGTGGAGACTTGAACTTATCTATCACTCAAAAGTCTATCTACTGTATCTCCTATCTTGAGACAAAAGTCGTATTGCTATGTAGACTTCGATTATACACATTTGCTATTTCGAGCCGAGTTTATCTCGCTTATCTATTTCTCGAAATATGTTGGTAAGCTTCCGCTTTGGCCAAATTTCAATATCTTGAAAATTTCTTTGATGAAAAATAGTGCGTGAATAACGTCTATTTAAAATCCTCTAAGAATGTTTCAATGATTCAAATGAGAGTTTAGAATATATATAACCATGAATGGATATAAACATTGTATAACTCATACTTGTGTAAGTCCAAAATATTTGAACCAAAGTATGCTTACTTTGCTGCTCAGGATAACCGGAACTAAAGTCCGTGTACCTCTACGTGTATATGAACTATTTAGGGTTTCTTTTGAAGCCAAACTATTTTAGTCTTTCATACTACTGATGCATGATAGGGATAGAACTGTTTTAGGGTTTGGAATTTTTTGGGAATATTGGTGATATGCCCCAAAATCGACTGTCATCTTGGGGATATGCCCCAGGATTCCAATTTTTGGGAATATGCCCCAGCCGTCCAAAATTCCATTTAAAACCGTTAAGTAGTCAATATGCGCACACACTTGGGATCACATATGCGAATTAAAAGACAGATATACGATATATTAACACCTTGACAAGGTTCAGGAACATATTCAGACGAAAAAATCTCTAAAAAATTAGAGAGAAAGTTGAAACACATTTACGATAAATAGTCTATTTAACGGTTCCTTGACGGAAACCGTTACTTTGGGGCATATTCCCAAAAACTGGAATCCTGAGGCATATCCCCAAAATGACAGTCGATTTTGGGGCATATTCCCCATTTTCCCTTTCCCTTATATATATTGTGATCTTACCTGACACCATAAATTTTAGATTTCTTATGAAAATTTGTTGAATTGATTTGCTCAGCATCACTTAAGAATTTCACACGATATCGGGGACCTTTTGGCCTGATTTTAGGGCATTTTAGATAGTGAACGAGATGAAGGTTCCTTCTTAAGAAATTTAGGCCTATGAAAAATGAGGAAAACATTGATATTAAGTATCCCATTCCGATTTATACGTTGTAAGTTACGCCTATTTCAGTGACTCATGTTCTATGCTTACGGCGGCTACATTTTCAACGAAAATGACATATAAGCATCTTGACCTAGTCTAAAATCCCTACTGTAAAGTTGTAGATAATTTTGAACAACAATTTCAGCATGATATTCAATATTCTAGCTAGAATTTCGCATTTTGAATTATGCCAGATCGTGTGTCATACATATCGCAATCCTGGCAGTTTTACTTTTAAGAAGATTTGACACTTACAACTTGAATTAGCCTTAGTTCTTACATAGGGATTATAGTATATTGAACTACCAATCTATAGAGATTTATGTTGCTTGATTTGGAGTTGAGTTGATTAAATTATGATAATTTTAGTGTTTATTATGAAATCTGAAATTTTCTTGTCACTGCAGTAAGTAGGCATCTTTATGGACTTTTATAGGTATGATAGAGATTGACTTAGTTTATGAAGTCCTAATGAAAGTTGTAAAGGAGATTGTTATCTTTCAAAAGAGCTATTGGTTGTTTAATTTGAATCAAAGATGAATGTTTTATGCACCCTGAAACTTAGACCCTCGTGTTGTTTATAAGGGCGTAAGAGGTTGAAGAGGAATTGAGTTATAACCAAACGGCATTGTGAAGGTTTTGGAAAAGACATGTTATAATTTCCTTTTGTTTTGTAATCATCCATAATTAGACTTACTTTATGGTAACTATCACCTGAGGTATTGGATTTAGTGTCTTAAATACGGTTTAGTGAAAAAGGGGCACTACAGAGCTTATGGACTTTGGTTTTTTTAAGTACTAATTGCAATGATTTCCTGGATTAGTGGTTGCAGTTTCAGTTTCAGTTAAAGCTCTTGATGACTAAATCATGGGCTTGTTCTTTATTAGAAAACCACTTTAAGTATTTCTCATTGTTCTTTTCCCTAATTGATAATTTTTTTGTAATTTCATTTGTTTTGTCTGCTTTTAACATAGGTTGGTATATATTCTTATGAAGTTTAAACTTAGCAGATACTTTTCATCTATAACTTTATGCATGGATTTCTGACGAGATGTCTACTCTTAAAATTTGCAGCTTCAAGTTGGTCTAGCTGTTGCTGTGCTTGAAGGCTTACTCCAAATTTTCTTATTTATGTCCTTAGTTGACGTAACAGCCTCGGCATGTATAATAATTCTGAAAAACCATAGAAGAGATAATTATCATAGCTTATCAGTTCAATTGATTGAAGCTGCAAGTTTTGAGTAAGTTTCTACAGTATCTACTTATAGTGATTTTCAAGTGAGAATGAAATGGACTTAGGAACTGAAGTAGGTTTCTATGTATTCCCTAATGTAGTAGGTTTCTACGAAATGGAATGAACTTAGGAACTTAAGTAGGTTTCTAAGAAATGAACAAGAACTTAATGTAGTATGATCCTCCACTTCTCTTACTTGCAGCAGTAACCTCATAACTTAGGGATGATTTTTCTGTGCATACTCCCATCTAAGTATATATTTTTTGTGTTTGCAAGTTAATTGGATAATGCTCTGCTGCGACAAGTTTGGAACAAAAAGGTTGGAGAACAAGGAACACATTAGATTGTAGTAAGTTTCTATGTACATTCTAAGTTAGATGAATTTGTGAACATAAGAATTTCTATGAACTGATACTTGGTATATATTCACCTAGTATTCGATACTTAACAAATAAAATTTGGTACTTATAAGAATTTAAATTATTTTTTTTATGAATCCTTTTCAATGTGATAAGAATTGATTGAATATAGATGAATTTGATTGCAGAAAATATTGTTGATTGTGAAGGATAAATGAAAGGTGTATGCGGGTAGTTATTTAGAATTTCGGCGTATTCCGACCAAGAATGATCTGCCGGTCAACCTTGACCTAGTCAAAATTGGTCATTACTGACTGATATTGACTAGGTCAAGGTTGACCGGCAGTAATATTTTTGCAGTTACAAAAAAAATCGTAACGGCTTGAACTTGTTACAACGTCCTGTTACTAAATAAATTCGTAACGGCTCGTGCATGTTACAACAGTGCCACATAGTAACGGCTCTTCGCCGTTAGAAGGGTCGTTACAAAAAAAGCGAAAAAGCTATGCACCCATTTTCGTAACGGTCGGAAACCGTTACAACTCCGATTCGTAACGCCCAGTAACCGTTCCGAATCGGGAAAAATGGTGTAGTGAATATAGTTGCATATTGCATCATTCAAAATGAAACCCATTCGTGAGAGAATAGTATTAATGTCAAAAAATGTGTCACTATAAACACTAATGCAATCTTTTGGAAAAGTAGATTCAAATCACTTTCGACATTATGAGTGATTGCAGGCAAATTTTCCACGGTTTCAGACAAAAGATAGGTGTTAGTAAGCTTAAGAGATAATCTCGCAGTAGTGGAATAGTTTAAATTTTTTTCCTGAAAAATTAAAGAACATATGTCCTTCCATACGTTTTAAGCAATAGAGAAACAACAAGAACTTTATCGCTTAATGTGTAAGAAGATAAACACTGATCCACCAATTTTTTTAAAGTCCGAGTAGAATCTCTAACTTGTGAAGCTAGGTTATAATAAGGAGTTGATGACCAAATTGCTTGGGAAAAACGACAATGCAAAATAAGATGCTCAACAATTTCAGGAACCACAGTTCCAAACAGATTGCAATTCATATAAAGAGAATCATTAAATCTACAACAAATATATTTCACATGCGATATATTCTCATAACATTTCCAAGTAAAAATCTGAACTTTTGGGAGCATTGGAGCTTCCAAAGAGAGTTATAAACATGATCAACATTATGGGGATTAGAGGGATCTATGAATGGACATCTGCTGTTGTTAATTGGATCATTTTCCTCGTTACAATCATATCATATTTTTTCTTAATTGACGTTGGAGGGCCTCTCTTCATAGTTCTACTGATCGGTTTGTTTTCGTTCATTGGTTTGTGGTTGATCAAGCTTCTTGATTTCGACTAATAGAAAAAGAGCCGTGCTATCCCATGCAGCTGCGTGGGATGCAGTTATAAGCAAGCGGGTTGCATGCCGTTAGATGTTATTGGATCTCATATTTCTTATTTTCTAGAGTTACCATCAAAACAAATATACCCATGCAGAAAAAATAGATCTCATCAAATGAGTTGTCTGATTTTTGGATATCCTTTTAGATTCTTTAGTTTTAACTGCATTCTCTTGTTGTGCTTTTAGTTGAGAGTGTTGATATGATTTTGGTTGTGAAAATTTTTGAAGACCGTTTTTGGGCATACTGAATAAAGCCAAAAAGAGATGTCAAATAACAAAATTAGAATGCCCCTTAACCAAAATATATTTTAATGACAAATCTACTCTTTATGTATTAGTATTATGTATTAGTATTAGTAATTAGGATTAGTGATTAAAAGTTTTATTTAATGATTAACAAATCTTTTTAGAATTATAAAGTGAGAAACTTACTTTGTTTATTAATCAGAATTTTAGGGGAAAAAAGTTTTTATTGAGAAGGAGGGAAGGAGAAGGAGAAAGTGAGAAAATTTATTTCTTGATTCAATGGAGGATGAGGAGGGTGATTATTCAACTAAAAAAACTAGAAAAATACACATCAACTACAACAATGATTCCCAAATGGCTGCTTTCTTAGATTATGAGAATGATTTTACTCAAACTCAAGCACAAACTCAATATGATGGTTTTATGAGCCAAATCCAGATGATGAAGACATTGATGAGGAACCCAATGCTTCTACTACCCAGGTACACTTCTATCATATGCTTAATCTCACTTTTATAGATCCAAATTATCAAAAGTTTGCATTTTTACATTGAGGTTCGGCGAACCAGGTTGAGGTTCGGCGTACATCTATGAGCCGAACCAGCCCTTTGATGAACAGTTCGGCCAACTTTTCATGTTTACGTACAAGCCGAACATATATTTTCAACTTCCAACTCATTTTCTAGACACTAGTTCGGCTTGTAACTCAAATTGTAGAGAAAGCCGAACCTATTCTTGATATTTTCGAAATAAAATTTTTAATGGTTCGGCTTATATATTTAAAATCGTATGAGCCGAACATATATTTTCCACTTCCAACTCATTTTCTAGACACTAGTTCGGCTTGTAACCCAAATTAAAGAGAAAACCGAACCTATTCGTGAGAGTTACGGAATAAAAAATTTAGTGGTTCGGCTTATATAATTAAAATCATATGAGACGAACATTATTTGTTAACGGTTTGGCACATATTTAGAATATAGTATAAGCCGAAACCGCTGTATGTACAAGGTTCGACACGTTATATGATTATAGAATAAGCCGAATCTAGCTTTTAATATTTTTTTGTTGTATTTAACCTTGTGATATTCTTTGTAGATCGCACTTGCCGGACATGTACCGATGGAAAATCAACCTGATCCAGTAGACGTAATTCACGAAGATACTAAGGATCACTTCCCAAATGATTTGGTATGTAAGAATTTGTTGTTTACCTTAATGTTGTCGGAATATTCCGAAGTTTTTGTTACTAATTATAAGTGTTTGAATGAATGTAGAGATGGAAAACTAAACTCGAAGCAAAGGCTTGGGCCGAGGAACAAGCGATGAATAAATTGCGTACTAGTTAAAGGACAACAAAGCCGATGTGATCGTTTTGAATTGATTTGTGAGTGAAGTGGAAGTGGCGATAGCATGGTTAAAAAGGTTTTTGTATATGTTGGGAAGACCGGGAGAAAGAATAGGTCAAAGACGAAGAAAACAAAGTTCCCTTTAAATCTCGTTTTCAACCTCAAGAATAAGAAAACAGATGATCAATATTGGGTTATGAATAAAGAAATGGATTGTCGTCATAACTACCCACGTCCACATAACCTTGAAGGACATGCAAAAGTAGCGCGACTCAATCCCAACGAGACTCTAGAAGTGGATAAAATGACACGAGCACGTTTGCCACCGTCTAGGATTCTTAGTAAATTGAAGGCGGACGACAAGAATAACAAGTTGACTATGAAAACTATCTACAATGCAAGAAATAAGATTAGAAGACTCAATTTGCAAGGTAGGCTGCAACAAGTGATGTGGTTAGCGGTGAAGCATAACTACTCTTGCCAAAAGAAGTTGGATGAATTTGGTCAAGTCACACACCTTTTTCTTGCCCACGCGGAATGCGTCCAATTGGATCTATGCTTCCCACAAGTTCTTATATTGGATTGCACGTACAAGACTAAAAAATATGAGATGCCATTGTTGAACATTGTGGGGCATACGTCGACAAAGGCACCGTTCACCGTGGGTTTTTGTTTCTTGAAAAATGAAAAGAAATAGAGTTATGTTTGGGGGTTAGAACAATTGAAGTTAATCTTTCCGGAGGTTTCTCTTCCTAAAGTGTTCGTTTCCGATCAAGATTCATCGTTGATGTATGCTATTAACAAGGTATTTCCGAAAGCATTCAACTTTCTTTGTACGTTTCATATATGGTGCAATGTGAGGAAAAAATGCCAACCGATAATTCAACCACTTAAGATAAAAGAATTAGAGAATATTGCTAAACTACCGGTGGAGACACGAGTAAAGAAAAAGAATGGATTATTGAAACAATATGAACATAATGAGATGTTGTGGGCTTCTTTCCATGGCGAATGGGAAGCTTTGGTATGGTCAATCACCGAGGATGTTTATGAAGAAAATGTTAAAATGCTTATTAACCATTGGAGGACCGACTACCCCGACGCCATTACTTATTTGTTGAAAGATGTGTTGGAACCTAATAAAGAAAGGTTTGTGTCTTGTTTCACAAATCGACACAAACACTTCGACAACCAAGCCACAAGTACGGTAGAGTCGGCTCATCATCGGTTGAAGAAGAACCTTTTTGGATGTGTTGACACGTTTGTGACGGTATTTGAGGCAATTGATGAATATTTCAAAAGTGATGTTGTGAGAATTAAGGAGAAATTCGAGCATAACCTTATGTTCCGACACAAGAATTATAATATTAAATGGCTACGTGGATTAAGTCATAGAGTCTCCCATCTATGCATTGACAAATTGATGAAATAAGTAGATTTGATTGAGATATTAGGCGCCAACTTGGAGGAAGAGTGTGTTTGTAATATGAAAACATCTATGGTACTTCCATGCCGCCACGACATACTTCGGAATAAGGATGGTGTTATACCATTTGAGGATATTGATCATTTTTGGAAACAATTAAACTTCGATCCTCTCCCAATCGAAGACGACGAGGACGGTCTTGAAATTTGGGACACGATAAATGGGAAAAAGTTGGCGGAGATGTATAAGAAGATGTTCCGAGATCAAAAACAAATCCTATGGAACAACATGATGTCGGTCATGTATCCTTTCACCCAAGAAAATATTTTGGAACCGGAGAAGAGTGATCCGAAAGGTAGGAAGAGTAAAAATATGAATAATTTTTAAACTAGACAAGCCAACAAGGAACTATTGGATACTCATATGGATCCATCCGGCGTTGACTACCATGATGCAAGGTATGAAAAGGCAAAGAAGGAAATTGAGAAGGTGATGAAGGAGGAAGTAGTGAAAGTTCCAAGAAAACGTGGTCGTCCGAGTATTCATAAAGCCGAAACAAGTAACAAAGAGGTCAATGAGAATGATTGTCCATCAGAAGCAAAGGATATTAAAGAGGATGTGAAGGTCAAGAGTAATATGTATCCTTCACAAACCAACATAAAGGAGAAAAGGACCGTACATGAAGTTGGTAGGATGAGAGGGCCAAAAAGAGATAAGTCCGGTAACTATTTGAGGGTTATCAATTTTATATACGATAACTACTTGGAAGATCTATCGCCGATAATTCATGAGCATATTGTAACAATGGACGATGTAGAAGGTGATGGAAATTGTGGATATTACGTCACAGCGGAACAACTTGGTACTTTTAAGGAAGGGAAGAATCCGGTGCCGCATGAAAATGAAGTCAACTATATTAGGCAACGATTGTTACAAGCCCTACGATGGAACAAAGAATTCTATAAGACAATGATGAGAGGAGGTCCAAGAAGAGATGCAGGGGTGGCAGCAGATTACATTGCATTCGAACGTCGTTTACATGGGGATTCGATAATCACCCAAGACCATTGGATGAGAATGCCCATTTGCGGGTTTATAATAGCGGAGGCATTCGATTGCGTCGTACATTATTTCGGGTGGACGGGTAGTAGTTTTACGTACGCGCCTCCAACAAGACCTTTCCATGATGGTGTAAAAAATAGAAGACTTGTTATTGGATTTGTTCAAAATTGTCATTTTATCGGCCTCAAGCTTAGACCCGGTTGCCCATTACCACCCTTGATGCATGTAGGCTTTTGGCCTAAATTTGAAAATAATTACGCAATACATTGGTGTGCAAATTATGAAACGGAAATGAATCTTTAGCAAGCTTTGAATGTGTCGATACCAAGTGGAGAAGTAATCGAATTTTCCAGTGATGAGGATGAAGATGATAAGCAAGAGGTGAGTGAAGAGGATGAGGTTCGTTTAGGATCTCCATAAAAAAGTTTGGGGATTTATCTGCGTATTTTATGTCTTTTGATTTTCGTGTATGATGAGGATAATACAACATTAGGATGTACCCATCAAAATGAAATACTTGAATGATTTATTTTTTGGTTATGGAATGTATCATTTTTTGGAACAACCTTGTGTATCATCAAAATTCGGCTTGTATTTAATTGATAAAAAAAGCCGAACCACCAAAGAAAAGCTGTTTCATGAACACAGGATATGGTTTGGCTTGTAAAAACATTTTAGAGACAGCCGAACCTGACAAAAATAAAAAACCAGGGTTTGTTTGTCAGGTTCGGCTTGTAACAATTTTTCATAGACATCCGAACCTGATAAAAATTAAAAAAAAAACAGGGTTTGTTTGTCAGGTTTGGCTTGTTACTATATTTAAGATACAACCGAATCTGGAATGTTTCATGAACATAAGAATTACTATATCTCCTGATGCCTAAAGTCATAAGGTCGGCATGGTATTTGAATACCACCTGCCGGATGCTGTTTCGCCGGTGTTGTATGGGTCATAGACCCTGCCGACTATGTGTAGCAAAAAAATATTGTATCTATTGTGTTCAGAGTTGTTATAACCCGGAATATTAGTTGTATAAGACCCTGCCGACTATTGTTTATCCGTCAAGGATTATAGTTATCGAACATGCCGGCTATTTTTTAGCCGGCAAGGATTATAGTTGTTGACCCTTCCAACTATTGATTTTTGTTTTTTTCTTAATTTTTCTTGGTTAGTTTGCAAAAGGGAAAGAATAAAAATGTTACTCCTCCTTCAATACCTCCTCGAGTTGGTGAAAAACTTTTGACTGCAACACATCGAGGGGAATTAGTTGAGCCGGAAATGCTCAAGATCAGTGAACGGAATGATTCTCAACCATCACCGGAACCAAGTGATTTAGATGAAACTCCAAATGAAGACCAATCAAATTTATCTGGTAGAAGAGGTAATAATCATGATGGTATTGAAAGAACTCCGGAGATGATGAGCATGGTAATGATGATCAAGACATGCCATCTATTGGAGGAGGTAATGGTGATGGTGATAACAATGATGGAGATAAAGATAAAGATAATGATGGTGAAATTGTTGAAGAGGAAGAATAAGAAGGTGGAGAAAAAAAAACAGGTAATGATCGACAAACTGAAGCTGCAACTGGAGCTGCAACTTCAATCGCAAAGACCGAAGTGGGTTATCACTAATCCAGTTAATTCCCACATGCTTCCCATTCAATTGAAGATCACACTGGAACCAGTTCATCCTCTGCTAGGAATCCCAGGAGATGATGGACATGTTCTTTTCAGATAGAAAGACACATGGGCACGTGAAATCCACAGTGCTATCATAAGTAATCTCAATAAAACTTTATTTTTATTTAAGTGTATCTATCTATCTTTAATTTTCTTTAAATGTTTGTATTTTTGGTACTTAGGATCACAAGCGTGCCATCCATCTTATGAGACACCAATCTTCAAGAACTATGATGAAAAGATGGCCACTTGATTGGGAATGTGCCGAGGTACAAGCGATTGTCAAGAACTCCGGGTTGTGGCCTGCTGTGGAGAGTTCGTTTGTTGAGTATGAAAAAGTTACCGTATCTGCCTTATGTGAGAGGTTTTACGGAGAGACTAATACAATGTTATTCCCATTCGGTGAGATGGCGGTAACTCCCGATGATGCTCATCAAATTATGGGCCTCGAAGTTGATGGAAAAGCACTCAGTGATGGCTAAGAAGAAGGAATTTCATGGGAGAAGATCTTCAAATTGACTAATATCTTGTTCGGTTTGGATGAGAAGCAATCAGAGTATTCGTTTGTGGTGAAGGATGGTTATTTAAGATAGAAGTTCAATCCTAAGATGTTGAGGGACACATACTCTAAGACCCAGAAAATATTTGATAAGCAAGGAAGTGTGTCCATGGTGCAAATAAATTTTACTGCATCAACTTATGTATTATACATCTAGGGAAACTGTATCTTCCCCGACGGTTTCAGAATCTTGGTCGACGCCAAATATCTTCAACTAATGGATCCCTTACATGAGATGCATATGTATTCTTTGGGTAATGCGGTGGTTTCCTTATTGAACAATGAGTTGACAAAAGGTTCAAGAACACTGACTAAACAAGTTAACGGAAATCTATGTCTCTTCCAGGTAATTCAATTGTCTAAATCATTTATATTTGCAAAATTCTTATAAGATAATATTCTTACTAAACTTTGTGTATGCATAGGTTTGGGTATATGATCACTTCTATACTTTGGTGTAATCCAACCCCCACATCAAAGGGAATACTAAGCTTGCGATTAATAATACAAGAGGACAAAGATATAATACCGGTGCTCAGGATAAGGATATGCCACAGCAGCTTATCAACATGCCAGTTGCCTTGGACAAAATGACTATGGATGAGGTAATATTTGATCATTATCGAAATGATAAAAATGAAGGTATCATCAAAAGGAGTGATGATGTTGAATTATAATACGGTCTCTTGTTTTACCCCAAAGGATTTTCAATGTATGATCCACAACGGGTTTTGCAACAAGTGGGTTACATCCAAGAAGTACCTCATCTCAGTGATGATCCGTTCTTTAAAGTCGTAAGGGGGGAGTGCAGCTCGTCCCAAAAAAGTATTGACGTCTGTTACGCTCCACCACCAGTGGTTTCTCATTGGGACAATAGAAGTGACCGTAAAATCGATACGAGTCTTTTGGACGAGGTGACTGAAGGTCATGAAGCTCATGAAGATTAATTGTCATTTTACTTAGATTTTGCTCGTCCTACTGTGATTAGGAAAGAGACTATTGAACAGCCGTCTCGTATGAGGAAGATGCCACCGAAAGACCCAACAAAAAGTCTTAAGAACTTTGTAAGTATTTTAGACTTGTATTTATTGTTTTAAGATCACATTATTGAATCAGTCAATTAATTGTTTGTTGTTTAATTGAAAATAGAAGGATCATTTGAAGACCCTTGTGAAGATGATGTGTTGCGCGGGAGAAAGAGGAGAGAATTTGTCGATCGAAGACCAAACTAAGCACATTGACTATGCTAGCAATGTTGACCATGAGGATGCCACCAAAATGTTCCAGCAAGCTAATGCCGAACTAAAGAGGGAAGCACAAGCCAAGAGGAATGCTGAACAAAAGAGGGTTTCTAAAAGTGTAAGTGGTAGTGATCGTCCTGAAAATGCTAAATGGGGCCGTGGTGGTGGTAGAGGTCGTGGTCGTGAATGAATGCATTTATAGTTTATTTCTTTATGTTGTGGTAGACAAATGTTAAGGTTGCTGGTTGGACAAATATTTTTTTAAGGTTTATGGGACATGTTTTCTTATTTTGGACAAATGTTGGATTTCTAGTTGTTGATTGAATGTGCAAGGTTGTGAACTGCCAGACTGCCGCCCTTGATAGCAGATATGGTGTAGTTACCAGGGTCGGCAAGGTAAGAAAATTAATACCATACTGACGATATAACAGTCGGTTATGTATTAAATTATCGTCCCCGCCGACTATGTGTAGCATAAAATGAACTTCTCCTGATGCCTAAAATCATAAGGTCGGTAGGGTAAGAAAATTACGTCCCTGCTGACGGTGTGTTAGTTGGCATATTGGGGAAATAGTAACCTAGCCGGCGAGTTCAAAATTCAAATTTTTGCAACTACAACTGCATTGATTGACTACCATAACGGCCAAATTTGGGCACCATCCTATAAATTTGGCCAAATTTGCATATACTCTCCAAACCTCATATCATCATATAATCCATCTAACTCTCCCAATACCTCTACATACAATCAATGGCTTCATTTGATTAAAATGAACATTTATCCATCACCAAAGCATGGTATGCGGAAACTTGAGTTAGAAATCAATCCTCCATAAGGGTGGATCCCGTAACCTTTTGGGCAAGGGTATGGGAAAGAGTTTGGAAATCCAAATGGAAGAAGTGTTCAACAAATCCATGATAGGCACCAAGTCATCGAAAATGCGATACTTTCTTTTTGAGCTATCCAAAAGCGTATTTTGAACGCTACCCTCTTTAGCTACTCCAGTGAACAAATGGGCGGCACAAACTGCTTTCTAATTTGGAGTTGATCTTCAGCCGTGTCCAAAAATGTTTCAATGAGCTTGAGAGTCTCAATTTTCACTGTTCTGCTTGGAAAAATCGTCTTAGTTGAGTTACAATACAACTAACAAGAATGGTGTTAAATAAATGAGAGAGAGAGTGTGTGTGATGTTAATATCCAGGTCCCGTTCTTACCACATTAGTTTTACGTAGGAATTTTTTGGTGCAAAGGGCACGCCGTCTACGTTACAACTTGAAATAAGCTCGTTGTACAATCTGTTGAATAGTCACAAAGGATGTGAGATCGGCTTACTTATACAACAAAAAGTGAAACATCAAAACCAATGAGTATGTTGAAATTCAAAACCTACAAGTGCTAATAATAGAGCTAGCAATTGCTGGCAGTAACGAAAAGAATTGAAGGCAGTGTTCAGGATAGTCTTCAAAATTCTCTGTTCCTACAGCATGAAAACAAATTAATCAGGAAATTGACGATTACAAAAGCTAATGCAGACTGTCAAACTTAATCCTGGTATGAAGCTAAATTGCTTGTACAAAGGCCAACAATAGCAAAAAAATCCCCAACTACACTTGACAATAATTAAGATGAAAAGTAAAACAAAATAGAACCAAGAAGAGGGAAGCTAATGTGGGGAAGTATATCATGGTATTTAAACTAACTTGTTAATAGAGAAAGAACTTCAGACTCCCTCCCGTCAGGCAAATTCCTCACATAATCACCAAAAACAGGATCCATAATTGGCGGCCCAAACTGTTTTCCAATTTGGAGTTGATCTTCAGCCTTGTCCGAAAATGTTCCAATGAGCTTGAGAGTCTCCCTTTTCACTGTTCTGCATGGGCATATCGTCTTAGTTGAATTACAAGAAAATTAACAAGAATAGTGTTAAATAAATGAGAGAGAGAGAGAGTCTGTGATGTCAATATACAGGTCTGGCTCTTACCGCAGAAGTTATACATATGAAATTTTTGGCGCATGAGGGCACAGCCTCTCTGATACTACTTCAAATAAGCTCGCTGTACAATTTGTTGAATAGTCACAAAGAATATTAGATTGGCTTACTTAAATAACAAAAAGTGAGATATTAAAACCAATGCTTATGTTGAAATTCAAAACCTACAAGAGCTAATAATCAGGAAAGTAAAGATTTTTGAATCAAGTCACATAAGTAGACAAAAAATACCTGTACACATTCAGCATGTCCAAAAAGATCAACAATATTTGTGGTAAGAAAAACGTTCCTAGTGCAGTAGCAACACCAGTATTGTCTGTCAAGTAGCAATGCCGAGTAAAATCAATATCACGTCGCGGAACAAGAAATTTTCCCAACCTTTAAGATCATTTACAAATTGCTCCACGAAAAATACCTGAAAAATACCAGTAATTTGACAACTGAAAATTACCTGTACTACGTTCAATACAGTCCAAATCACATCTTGATCCCTTCAGAAAGTCCACGCTCTAGGGTGCTGACAGTTGAAGCTAACCAATAATTTGACAAATGAAAGATACTTGTACTATGGTCAATACAGTCCGAATCACATCTTACATCTTGATCCTTCAGAAAATCCACGCTCTAGGGTGCTGCTTGTCCAATAAATTCAGCGTACTTCTGCACAACAGAAGGTACTCATAAATCTCCAGCAATAAGAACGCACATAATCAGAAGAAAGAAAAAGTATCCAAGAAGATGCAGCAAAGCCAGACAACTACACGATAAAAACCTAACTAGAAATTTCACCTGATTTGGCAATTCCATCAATCTCTAGAGATACTGATCCCTCTTTCCGGGGTCAGACTCTGCTTGAACCATATTACCAACCTTCAAAGAAGAAGAACAGAAGTCAGTGTTGGATATTTTCGTCAAACCCTTGAATGCAGTCATTTATGCAGCTTTCGGGGTTCGACCTGCTCGCGGGATTTTTCCGTTTAAGGGTTTGTAGTGACAATTACAAAACCTGAACAGAAACATCGTTTCTCCAATGGACGCATTGATGAAGAGTCATGTCTGTTTGCACTGAAAGGTCATCTTCAAAGGGTGTTATTCCTCTTTAAATATCAGACTAGTTTTCATCCAAAAAAAAATATATCTCAATCTTCTCTGTTTTTTCTTCTAACAAGCATCATCAGTTTCAAAACCAGTGTGTTCTTGGTTGGATCAAAGTTGTACAAGCTTTGAATCCAACATCCGTTGTGGGGCTTCAAGTATCCTGAAGGCAATATTCTTTGATCTGTTTGTACACTTCTTCCCAATTGGGAAATGGTCGAATAATTGTCGAAAAGAATCTTTCACAAGAGTCTTGAATCCTAAATACAACGTTCTTTTCTTCACCATGTTTAGTGTCTATTTTCCAACAGTCAGTATATTAATGTGCATACAAAAATTGCCATCTTAACTAAGAGCAGAAATCCTACCGATTCAGATATGAGAGGCTCGCACTCCCCAACCTGCAAATCAAAAGCAAACTGTCATTCCTCTGACGCACTTTTCTCTCTGTATAGCTGCCTCCTCAGCATAAAGATCCTTGTTATCCTGCAAATAGGCAAAACCAACCACAGTTACTAATTAAGCCCATTTACCTACTCACCTAGTTTGCAGAGGATCAGTTGGGTGCCAAAGTTAGTAATAGCTCAATCTCATACAGAATAGTGGACTTCACAAACAATTTCTGTAGTATGGCCAAAATTGCAACACAAACAATTTCTATAGTATGGCCAAAATTGCAAAACGGCTGTAAACTCTTAAGGATAGTTGGCTCATTCAGATTAAGCATTCTATATGGGGTAATTAACCTAACTAGAAATCTCACCTGATTTAGCAATTCCATCAATCTCTGGAGATACTCATCCTTCTTTGGGGGGGGTCAGACTCTGCTTGAACCAACCTTCAAATTGAGTCATTGAAATGTAAAATTGCAGGAAAATCATGCTTTGGCACTTTCATCTGCTGTCTCCTCGTAAATTTGCAGTGCTACGAGACTAAGAGAGTTCCAATAATCCAAACAAAATATCATAAAATTTCAGAGAGAGAGAGACTGATTAGCAAGAGTTCCAAACAGTTGTATTATCTTGATGCTAAAGTGAAAAAAGAAGAAGAAGATGAAAGGAGGATCTACACAATGAAAGTGAGAAACGAAGAAGAAGATGAAAGAGAACCCGTAAAGTGAAGTAAAACCCTAGAATAAACTTATTTTCGTTGAATTCAACAACAAATATAAAAAAGCATTTCTCTTTTTCTTACTTTTAAATGATGATGTGCTGGCGTATTTTCGACGCTCCGGTCATAAGCACCCTACGAGTGTGATAAGGCTATGATTCGGCGCGCTAGAAAAGATTTGGGTGTGGACATATTGTGCGAAGCGGCCGGGATGCCATCCGTCCATCTCCAGTTGTAGAGGTCCAAATGGTGTCATCCCCACGTATTTTAGCAACGATTCCAAATGTTAATTTGCATTACTTCTCCTACAAAAATAAAATTAGCAAAGTAGGAAATACCATATGGTCCTAAAAATAATATATTAAAGAGAGTTTATTCCAATTGACCTAGTCAATTGTCTGTTTGGTCATATTTGGTAATATAAAATATTATTTGGTCTTAAAAATTATAGTTTTGTCCTAGGATGATGTAAATGTCATCTTGTAGTGGCAAAAATACCCTCATATTATTGTTTGGTCTTAGAAAATAATGATTTGGTTTTAAGGGGATGTAATAGTCCTTTTTTTTTCTTTCTCTTAATAAAAATAAATAAATAAAACTTAAATATTTTTTGAAACATATGTCTAAAAATGATAAATTTTATATATTCAGAAATCTCTCGAAGATAGCTTTCCAACGAGTACCATTGTCGCTATGTTTTAGAGCTTTTAATTTTTGCCTCTTTTTTTTTTTCTGAAGCATGGCCTTGTTTTTTTGTTATAAAATGAACTATTATACGAGTTCATTCTACAAATTGAACTACTTTGATGAACTATTATATTCTGGAATGAAGTCCATATAAAAACCTGAAAAAAATAGACTTCATTCCAGAAATGAAGTCTATATAAAACATATACAAACAGACTTCACTTCTGGAATGAAGTCCATATAAAAACCTGAAAGGAAAAAAAACAGACTTCATTCCAAAAATGAAGTCCATATACAAACAGACTCCATTCCAAAAATAAAGTCCATATAAAACATATACAAACAGACTTCATTCCAAAAATAAAGTCCATATAAAAACATGAAAAAAAAACAGACTTCATTCCAGAAATGAAGTCCATATAAAAAGCCTAAAAAAACAAACTTCATTTTTGGAATGAAGTCCATATAAAAATTAAAAGCTCCAAAACATGGCGACAATGGTACTCGTTGGAAAGCTATCGTCGAGGGCTTTCCGAATATATAAAATTTATTAATTTTTGACATATATTTTGAGAGATATTTAATTTTTAAACTTTTAAATATTAATGTAAAAATGAGAGAGAAATTAGTAGAGAAAATAAACAAGAGAGAGAAACCATTCACCTGAGAGGAAAAAATAGGAGAGACAGAAGAAGGGGTACTTTAGATATTTTAATTATTATGGATCAAATGGAAAAGGTGATTTCTGAAAGGACCAAATAGACATGGGACCACCTAGAAAAGGACCAAACCATATTTTTCTCATTAGCAAAAGCTCCTCTCGTCAATAATTCCATCTATTCCAAATTAGCTGACTCAATACGTGGCTTTTTGTAGGGGAGGTAGTGCAAATTACCAATCTTCAGAGGGGAGGTAATGCAAATTACTAATCTTTATAGGGGAAGTAACATAAATTAACCCAAAAAAATAAAAACCACATGTAACTTAGTGCTGAGTCAGCTAACTTGGAATAAACGGAATTATTAACGGGATGAGGTTTTGTAGCGGAGGTAATGCAAATTATTAATTTTTACGGGGGAGATAACGCAAATTACCCCTTTTTCTTTGGTATAACAAATGTACAAACATCAAAGAAATAATGGCGTTTGGCACATGTTACTGAACAACTGAGCATAAGACGCAACTTCATCAGATTCAGCTCGAATCCTATGTTATACCCACTAGCTAAGAAAACATGAACACAAAGAATGTACATCTAATAGTGTCAAGAATTTGAAGTGAAACTTGAACTAGTAGAGAGAATAATGACACTGCATAAAATTAGAATCCTATTATTGGGGCTTTAAAGGGTGAATATTTTTTGGGGCTTCATAAAGTCATGCAATAGTAGTTCATAGAACCCCTTATCTTTATTTTTTGTAATTCCTAATCTACCCTCAATTGATTAGTGCTAATTAAAATAATTAAGCTAAGTAATCAGTATTAATGAATGGATTAAACTAATTAAATCATTAATTTTTTTGCAAATCAAAACTTTATTTTCTTGGATTTTGAAGAAGGAAAAAGGGTGATTTAGGTGAATATTTTTTTTTGAAAAACTATGAAGAAAAATGATGAAACCCTTCGTCATAATACTCACGGAAACTTTATAATCAACTCCCAATAGCAATTTTATCAATTCAAATATGTTAAAAAATCAAAGAAAAATATGAGTTTTTTACCTGTTACGACTAGGAAAATGTGTCGAACCAGCCGTAAATAGATAACCATGGTTGGAAACTGAGGAACTCCCATCCATAAATACAAATAACGGATGAGAAGTGTGACTGCCTGGAAAAAATTTCGCTTCGGATCTGCCGTGGAGTTCGGTCAACCGGCAAGTTCCAAATTCTCCGAGCTGCCATTTGGGGTGAAAACAGTTTGTAAACAAGAGTAAGGTTATGATTTATCAAACAATACTTACTAAAATGTGTGGAATGCAAATTATCGACATAAACCATTTAAACACGACCCATACTTACTAATAATAATACTCTTTTTACAAACAACAACTTCAATTAGAAAATGATATTATCAGTTTTCACAAACTAAAACAATAGGAAGTACAATATCCTTTTTCACAAACCAACCCAGATACATATGAATATATATGAACACAAAGTGATGTACTCACTTTGACCCCCAAATCTCAATGCACCAAGTTTAAGAAAGCTTACTACTTCAAGCCGACCTCAAACTCTGTGGAAAACAATACAAAACAAAACAAAACAAAAGGGTGAGCCACAGCCCAGTCGAGAGTTAACGATACGATAACACGAGTATAAAGAATGCCCAAATACAAATAACGATAAAATATAGAATCGAATGAAGCATAAACAATGCGTTAAGTTGTTGAGCACATCTAAATCGAAGTATCAAAGGCCTTACCAAGACAATACACAATTGAAAATCATTTAAACTCATTGAGTTCGCAATAATCTAACGTGAGGGTTCGCAATTAGAAGACTATAAATGATGTTTAAACTCAAACCCATCATTGTGTTGTGTGATTTGACTGTTATATTAGGTTAGAAATCGAAAATTGTGATTTCTGTGTTTTTAGCCGGCAAGGTCATAACATGCATATCTTGCCGACTTTTCATAACAACCATGGCGTCGACTGTAAATTTTTTCAACAGCCGGCAGGGTATTTTTTGAATACCTTGCCGGCCAAAAAACAGCCGGAAGGGTACTATTTAAATACCTTGCCGGCCAAAAAACAGCCGGAAGGGTATTTTATAAATACCTTGACGTCCAAAAAACAGTCGGAAGGGTATTTTCTAAATACCTTGCCGGCCAATATTTTTTTCAACAGCTGGCGGGTTTTTTTTTTGTTGACCTTGCCGACTAATATTTTTCAATAGCCATCTTCTGTGAGTCCAAAAAATAAAGTCGGCATGTTCTTCATTTAAATACCTTGTCGGCCAAAAAAATGGTCGGCGTTTTGTTCATCCAAGGACCATGCCGGCTAAACCCGGTTGGCATCTTATTCAAACATATACCATGCCGGCGAATTATAGCCGGCACCTTATTCAAACGTCGACCTTGCCGACCTATCACATTTTTGAAAACCAATTTTTTTGATCTTAATCGAACTCATTAGACGGATTAAAGGTTTAACCTACTGAATTTTCATTTTCAAAATTTTAATCTAAACTCAATTAATTAGCCTAATCAATTTTTTTTGTGTTAATTAAACAAGGGTATTTTTGCCATTTTGAAAATATTTGGTTAAGGGGTGACCACTTTTACTTCAAAATGACCCTATTTTGTCTCATTTGGTATGCCCCAATTAATCTGGGTATACCCCAATCTCGTTAGGATATATATGGCTAATATTTTTAATGTTTTTTTCACCCAGACCTATATTTTACAAGTCCATTGCTCCCGCACTTTATGAGTTGTGGTCATATGGCCCATTTTCCGGTTTGTGAAATGGTGAAAACTCTTTGCTAAATTTATCTTAATTTTAAGACTTGAGTTGTGATAGAGGCCGGAATGCCCGCACAATGTTCTTAAGCGATAACTCAAGGGCGTATCTGGACCAGATCATAATGGATTATGGAGTGAAAAGCTTTGCACAGAGGTTAACAGATTGGATTGATTATTTAATGCTATGTCTCGTCCACCTACTTATAAGCTAGTAACTGCCAATGAAGCAACAACAGGAACGAACGTGCTTAGCCTGTCGAAACTACAAATAGAATGCTATTAATGCTTCACCTACTGCATCAAAGCTTGCGTACATGCAAAAATCTTGTACTTTACCAGAGATAATGACATTTTTTTTCCTACTGTACAGTCATGTCACAAAAAGATATTTTAATTTTTAATTCAAGTTCTCAAATATCTGATGAGGTTAGAGAAGACTCCTTTGGTATTAAAGGAGCATTGAATTGACTAAAGTTTTACTACCAAACTAACCTAAGCAGCTAAGCCTAAAAACGAAACTCTAAGCAAGGCGTTATTTTATTATGCTGAGTGCATTCATGAGGTCTATCTCTGCAACTAGGTTATAAGGGAAACCTACAGAGAGAGGCATAAGCTTTTTTTTGGTCAGGTTAGAAAACAGGTTTCCAGATACAGCAGAACTTCGATAAATTAATCTTCGATAAATTAATTACTTCATTAGAAAACAGGTTTTCAGATACTAGACTTGTATAGGCTAAATTTTAACACAATAAATTAATAACTTCGCTAAAATAATAATTTTTTCCAGTCCCAAGGCTATTAATTTATCGAAATTTTACTGTAAGGGTAACATTAATTAACGTTGGACTTCTTCTAGCCTTAGCTATTGAGTTTATCGCATTGACATTTTTTTTTTTCATCCCTGTCCCTCTCTTCTCTTTAACACGCAAGTCTGTCTCATGCCATTTTCCTGCAGCGGACTGCATTTTGGGTAAAATCCACCGAGGAAGTGCAATGATCTTAATAAAGTACCCAACATTCAAAACCCTCTGTAGTACTAATAACTACATCCACTAAATTAATCATCTCTGTTCGGGTAATTGTCAATCAACTTAATTTCTTAATAACTGAAACACAAGTCATACGCACCTTGCAAAGGAAACTACCTGAAAATGCTTCTCATCTCGTGACCGGGAAAATTGACGCATCACGAGTTGGAGACGACGCATCATAAGAGGCACATCATGTAACTGTGGAATTATGAAACCAAGATACATCACTTTAACCGTTCACCCGTGTGTATCACCAGTGCAGGGCCTAAAGCCGAGAAACGGGCAAGGTTTGAATCTAAAATCGTGGAGGCAAGGTTCGGACATACCACCTCCATAGGACTAAGCGTATGGGTTAATTGACCACTGAGCTACTTGCTCTTAGCTGACGTTTATTGTGCCGAGAAGAATTCCCCTTTTCTTAAAAGCCGGCTCTACCCCCTGGTTCTAACCGGCTCTATATGTGTCAAAAGGATTTAGGAATTCCCGTAAACTCGTGACAGTGAAATTTGAAGAGTAATAATGGCTGCCTGCCTGCTTACATGATGTGAGAAAATTCCAATGAACCGAAAATGTGGTAGCCTCATCGGATTGCACCCCGGTTGTCGCCGGAATGTTTCTTTGGACTTACAGAATTTACTATTTAACCCTCCAATAACTCAACTAAAGAAATCAAACTAAAGGATACTAAAAAAATGTATATTTTCGTTATGCTTACTTCAACTACAGTCAGTCTTCTACTTCATTGGTAGTTCAACTTTTGACTTGCTATATTACAGTCTTTCTCTCTTCCTTTTGCTCTCAAGACCACTCTCAAGGTTTGATTTCCACATCAAACTTATCTTTTTTCTCCCCCCTTTGATCAGTGTTCACCATGTCTAGTTTTCTTTCAATTTTTCCCTTCTTTTACTGATTTTGCAAAAACCCCTGAATCTGATTTTTGTGAAAAAGGTTGCAAGTAGTTATGTTATGGGACGTCAGTGTAAAAATACAAAGGAGGATGTACAACTATGGTGATGGAGGAAGACATGTAGAGACCTAGAAGGTAATTTTTTTTGATCAAAAACATATTGAATAGTACCAAGAATGTAAGGGGTGAAAGAGAAGATTAAGGGTCTAGAGACAAGGAGATGATGGCAAGGATTGAGCATTTAGAAGATAAGAGTATAGGAAGATGGAGATTGAGGAAAGGGAGAAGTATGTTCAACTTAGAATGGAGATTTAGGGTTTCAAGTGTGAGAAAAAGAGGGCTGGTGATGAAATTGAATCTTTGAAGGTGAAGTATTAAGGAATTGGAGGTTCAAGGAACATTGTTGCTGAATGTGAAGATTCAATTGGGGAGGAAACTGGAAGTGTGTGAAGCTAAGAATCATGGTTGTTTGCACCACTCAACAAGAGGGTTGGGTTAGAGGGTTTACTAAGAGAGTCTAGAGGATGAGATGAAAAAGATGAAAACCCTGTCGCTGAATTATGGAATTGAATTGGATTGAGGAACCAAATGTTTACAACTCGAGACAGTGAGCTAATGGAGTACAGAACTATGTGTAGGGGAATACAAAAACAATTTCGGGTCTAATAAATGAACGAAATTTTGAAAGAGAGAAGATGACAAATGACAAAATTGCTTACTTGGAAGAGGTTGTTAATGAAATGGAACGTGACAAAAGAGAGACTGAGAACAGGACTGTGGAATGTTGGAAAAGGGAAGCAGAGAGGGTTACAAAATGAAGTTTCTTGCAAGAAAATGGATGGCATGGTGGATGCTGCTAATATGGTGCACCCGGAATTGACAGATGATAATCGATTGAACCTAATAGCAAGCCTTCTTCACTTCAAGGGAATTTCCAAGATGTGTACTTCCCAGGTATCTCAATTTGGACCTTGGTTTAGTAATACTTTAATGTCGATGCTGCAATTCATGAATAGTTTATGTTATGTCATACACTGGTTAGTAATTTAGTTCTTCTCACAGCAATCACTACGGGAAAATTAGTAATCTACAACTGTAGATTGACAACTCGTGAATTAAAAGTTGTAAAAGATGGCATGTTTTACAACCTTTTCCAAACAAAAGTTGTCAAAGTAAAATATGTCCAACTCTTCGGACCAACGAGTTCCTAAGAGTAGTGACGAGAATCAGAACCACAACTTGTTGTGTGAAAAGGGTTGCAGAGAGAAGTGACCACCTTTAGAATTTACAACTCATATCTTAAAGGTAGTGAATAACTGTATAACAACACGCATAAGAGTTGTTGAAGATAAAAAAAAATTGATTTTGAAAAATGTTCTTTGAGAGATTCGAACCCAAACCTAATGTGTGTTAGCATAAGTCATCAACCATCCTTCCAGATTATCAATATTGTTAGATTTGTGCTTTTTTTTCTGATCAATATTCACAACCTTTACAAGAGTTGTAAAATGAAAAATTGACTTTGAAAAAAAATGAGGCTAAGGTGAATCGAACCAAAACCTCCTCTGTCTACGACTTGGATTCCAACCACCCTTCCACATTTACATGTCTGCAAAAAACTTCTCACTTATGCTAAAAACATTTGTCATCACTATTGACAACCTTTATAAGAGTTGTCGTAGAAGTATAAACACTTATGCTAAATTCTTCTCACTTCTGCTAAATTTTATTCATATTCCGAAGGAATATTACCTGTAAATGGATGGATTCATCGTTCTTACGAAGTTTCTGACTTAAAGTAGTCCACTCACGGGCAGGTTTCGATCTCGGAGCCAGGGTTCGCATACAATATGCCAGAATATGGTTTGTTTAATGTTTCGAGGAATATTCCGAAGGAATCTTACCTGTAAATGGATGGATTCATCGTTCATACGAAGTTTTATACTTATAGTAGTCCACTCACGTCCAGGTTTCGACCTCGGAGCCGGGGTTCTCATACAATGTGCCAGAATATGGATTGTTTAATGTTTCGGGGAATATTCCGAAGGAATCTTACCTGTAAATAGATGGATTCATCGTTATTACGAATTTTCCGACTTATATTAGTCCACTCACGGCCAGGTTTCGATCTCGGAGCCAGGGTTCGCATACAATATGCCAGAATATGGTTTGTTTAATGTTTCGGGGAATATTCCGAAGGAATCTTACCTGTAAATGGATGGATTCATCGTTCATACGAAGTTTCCAACTTATAGTAGTCCACTCATGTCCAGGTTTCGACCTCAGAGCCGGGGTTCGCATACAATGTGCAAGAATATGGATTGTTTAATATTTCGGGGAATATTCCGAAGGAATCTTACCTGTAAATGGATGGATTCATCGTTCTTACGAATTTTCCGACTTATATTAGTCCACTCACGGCCAGGTTTCAATCTTGGAGCCAGGGTTCGCATACAATATGCCAGAATATGGTTTGTTTAATATTTCAGGGAATATTCCGAAGGAATCTTACCTGTAAATGGATGGATTCATCGTTCTTACGAAGTTTCCGACTTATAGTAGCCCACTCACATCCAAGTTTCGATCTCGGAGACAGGGTTCGCATATAATATGCCAGAATATGGTTTGTTTAATGTTTCGGGAAATATTCCGAAGGAATCTTACCTGTAAATGGATGGATTCATCGTTATGCATATAATATGCAAGAATATGCTAAGTTTGAAGTCACAACCCTCCTGGAGCTTCTTGGTTCACAGTTTGTATGCCTTTATGACACATTTGAAGTTCGAATCAACACTGAGCTTCATATTTATCGAGTTCAATGATGTATCATGCTAAGTTTGAAGTCACAACCCTCCCGGAGCTTCTTGGTTCACATTTTGTATGTCTTTATACTTCATGACCTGTATAACTTTTCAAAATTACTTCGTGACCTATGCGACTAGTCGAAATTCAAACCGGAAGCACAAAGAGAAAGCACAAAGAAACACACCAATTATCGAATTCATTTTTCATTTTCCTGATTCATTCTTATATATTTTTAGGATTTTTTTTCTTCAGAATGTCGATAACAATGTCCTAAATTTATTAATATTTTTTTTGGAATTTTTTTCATGTCGAAGGTTGATAATTAAACCGAAAATATGAGTTCGAGAAAGCACAAAACAAAAAACACCTTCCTTGATCCGTATGATATTGTTAAATCAAATCTTAACCGTCGATAAATTTTTCATAATCCGTATGAATGATTTTCATCAAATACTTACCGTCCAATTCCCACGATCAATTTTTTTTCTTCTCTCGGTTCCCTTAGTTTTTTCTTATCTGTTTCTCTCATCTTTTCCTCCTGAGAGTACACAAAAAAAAACACCTTCAGAAATCAAAATTCAACCTCATACATGAAAACTTCATCAGTTTTTCCATCACATAGCATCTCCATCTTGTCTTGGTTGCTTACCCAAAATCCACAGCAGCAACAACATCTTCTTTAACCCATTTTCGGCAGCAATCACCACTACAACAACACCAACACCAACAACAACACCAACACCAACATCATCTCTATTTCTTCATCTGATTTTATAGAGACATCAAACGCTAACTCTCGATCTGATTCAATCTTTATTTTCAACCACAGATTCAGTTCACGTAACCCAGCTTCTAATAATTCATAAATCAACTATCAAACCACTTTTAATCCCCATCTGATGCTATTGATGGTGATTTTAACCCATATGGAGGTACTCTACATCCTATATTTTTCCTAAGTTTCATTCTGGATCATTCAATTTGCTTAATTGTTTTGGTTGATTCGTTTTTTATTAAGATTTAAACTCATAACCCTTTGATTTATGGTGCAGTAGCAGCCAAATAGTTCTCTATGAAGAACGAGAAGATCCAGGTATCCATAATATAGTCATTTGACTCATTTCTATATTACTGAAACGTGTAGTTACTGATTTTGTTGGATTTGGTGATTTGTGTAGGAAGGTAGGGCTAGTGAGGATGAAGAAGAATGGGCAGGTTTGTATGATTTTGGCCTTTTCATGATGAGGAAAGTCTGATATGGTTAGGCTTGATGTTGAATATGATATGGTTAAGAATTGAATGATTTCTCTATTGAAATTTCTGATTTTTGCATGAGGATATCATGTTTGATAAAATGTCTTAGAGTACCTATATCGGTGCGTATTTATGGGGATTTATCTTGAACATAGGTAGTTGAATGCATATTAACGGGGTGAATCCACTCTTGTCCTATGATTTATGATTGTTTGTATTTGAGTTTCAATGTTGGAACTACATAAACGTTTTTTTGTGACATATCAAACATAGGTATTGTTAGAATCATTAAGTAAAATCTAACCGTTAGAATTCAGTGAATTTTGCATATGTTATGCTACGTTATGTCAGAAACACTTGGTTAAAATTTCAGGATAATCAGGTTAGGAAAAGTGCCAAAAACCGTTGTAGTACAGAGAACTGTATCTACAGAATTTGTACAACGTCGCAGAGTTCTTTAAATCAAAATGGGGCACTTAAACTGCATGGATTTGTTTGATTTTTGTTTTTAGAGTGACCCATTTTGGTAATGATTCAGCTATAAAAATTTCTAAACAAATGGACCATAGGAAGTACCCCAACTAGAGGATTTTCTGTAAATACGCCTGAAGAAAATCAGTGGTGGTACCCCAACTAGCTGTCTATTTATGGATCATAGGAAGTACCCCAACTAGCTGTCTATTTATGCTTGATATTAGCTTTTGAAGTGGTGGTTGGTTCTGTCGGTAGTGTTAGTGGTGGTATGCTTTGTTGGTGGTCAGTTTTGTTCATCCGATGATTGTGAAGTGAGCAAACTAGGTGAAATTATAAACCCATGTATTAGATTTCTTTGTTGTTGTGAAGTGCGCGCTCGACAAGGAGTAAGTGCTACTCTGGTTTAGTTACTCAGATTGTAATGCATAAATAGACAGCTACTGAAAGGAATGGTTGATGTTTAGTGTAAGATTTACTTAACGTAGATATACATTCTTGTTAATCACAGGTCAGGGCTATTTTGACTATCATTGTCGCATATCTCTCATGTTTCATGTAGCACATCCACCTGACTACATCTAGTGTTCTTTTTCCAATGTGTGCTGCTTATTGTTTATCCCTTGCACGCTTTCAACAGGTATTATAAAGGTGTGATTCAATCCTACGACGCCAAAAAGAAGAAACATGAGGTCTCTTTAAGGTGTGATTCAATCCTACATCCAATTTCATGGTAGGGGTTGTTAACATGCATCATTTCCTGTTTTACTTCCATGAACTTTGTTGTCTTTATTTAAGAGAGTGAATGTTGATGGCTTAGACACATGAGTTATTGTCTTATAGGTTTATTCTTATACATTCTAAAGGATTTAATTTATAATGGATGTCTTTTTCATGCAAATTTGAATATTTCAGCTGAAAACTTCGTTTTTCTGACAACCTGAACTGCAGCCTGTTGTCTGCGAAACTGTCGTCAATGAGCAGGGATTTAGAGGGTACTTCCTTGACAGGAATTGTTTATATATGTCTCCTATTTAACATGTTAAAAGGGCTTAGTGTTTCGACGGATCGTTTAGGATTTTCGGCCTTCAACGTCCAGTATGTCAGAACTGAAAACTGTAGGTTCGCAGTTCTGTGACCATCTTAGAACACTCATTTCACAGAATAAATGAACTCCAAATCTGGATTTTTCAGATGATTATGAAAGGTGATTCTTGCTACTTTCTAAATTGGTGTCAAGATATAAATTCCGACTTCTAACGAATCCTATGGAGCCTCGCCAATGCAGCCTGTCTGGGACGTCAGTTTTGCGACGTTTCTGTCCAGTTTTTGCTGTGTAATCTTTCGCATCCATTCCCTGTATTTTGGTTTCTTGTATGATCCTCAACTCTAAATACATAGTTATCACTCTTCGTGCATTCACCATTTTATTGCTAATGTTTCTTATTAAATGTATTATAGGTAAGAACTGAAGTGTTATTAGAATATTTTTCTTTAGTGTCGAAGTTCTGTAAAACTGATCTCCTGTAGTAACAAACAATAGTGATTATAATTGGAAATGTTATCTTCTTTCATGGTAATATTAAAGTACTACAGATTTAATTTTGTATTTAAATTCTCAAATTTTTTTTTTTTTTTTTTCAAATCGAATATGTACCACAACTCGGAATTAGAGTTGTCAAAGAAATGACATGCAACTCTTCCCATAGTTGTCAAAGAAGTGACATACAATTCAAACCAATGTTGTCAAAGAAATAACTTGCAACTTAAACCAAAGTTGTGAAAGAAGTGACATACAACTCTAACCATAGTCGTCAAGGAAATTTCTACAACCCCAACAAGTGTAGTGTATGAGTTATTTTCACAACCCCGATAAGAGTTGTGCTACGCATTAAGAAGAAATTTCAAAAGACATTCACAACTGAAAAAAGCGTGGTATACAATGGAACGACAACCGTGTTTACGACTATTATTGACGAGTTGCAAAGAATTGAAGACTTTCTACAACCCCCTTGTGCAACCTATAGATAAACGTTGTCTTATATGGTACCACAACTGATTTCCGGGGTAGTTAATCGATGTTTTTCCCGTAGTGAATGTTTCGATCTTTGCAGATCTTTATCTTTTGGTTCCAAAGGAGATGACAGGCCATACAATTTGGATGCAGTCAAGATGCTGCTTTTGGTACTACTACAGAAAAAGGAATTCTTGTTTCCACATCTGCTGGAAATACGGGACCTGGTACATCCATTACAGATAAAGTTACACAGTCGATGTTTAGTGTTGGGGCATCAACAGTTGACTGAGTATTCCACTCAGTTGCCACTTTATTGGACGGCAAGACTTTTGACGCTATCTCATTGTATTCTAACAATCCCTACGGGAGTTCAACAAAAACAATAGTTTATGCTGGTGATATTGGTAACGAATTTTGCAATTAAGTTTTAAAGTTGCTACAAGTATTATTCTTTGTAATTCTCTGGTGGTGGTATCGGAGGATCTACAAGTAAATGTAGAAGTAGAAGCTCTTCTGCAGTGAGACCAAACTTGTTTATGTTAACTAAACCTGCTCCGTATCTTTACTTCTGAGCTGATGTGAGAAGGCAAAACGATGGCAGACAGTGTACCTCTACACCGTTCTTAAATTATATTATTGTGCCTGGTACTGCAGGCATTAGACTCTCTGTTTCCTCCTTTGGGTCCGATCAGTTTTTAGAAAATAGTAAACATTACTTGTCTCACTTTGCACAGTTTTTGCTGTATCATCTATCATTCTGTCACAGTTGAGGCTACCGTAGTCTACATTCAAATGCAACATGATTGGGGTTCTGCATTTGTGATGCAGGACATCTACTTGTTCTCAATGTATCAACGGTCCTAGTTGATCCCTTGCATATATTTTAGCTTACTTGCTTTGCAAGTCATTTACTTTCCTAGTTTAGGTAGAATTCCCTTTTCTTTCTTTTAGTCGGTTCTTGTAGAACCTATATAAAGGCTATGCCTTCTTGTTTAGTTTTTAACAATCTTATTATTATCAATTAATCAATATCATTATCGTTTAATACGATTATCTTTTATCTCTTCTATATTTCGTTCAATCTCTTGATTAATATCGTCTATTCGCACCTCTTTCACTCTCTTCTCATCTCCTGCAATCTCCGTATTGCTTTCCTCCTATTTGTACCGCATCAATTGGTATCATTCGACAGAGTTTTTAGATTTTTATCTAGAAACAGATCCTAGCAACGCTTCCTCAACTAAAAACCCTAAAAAAAAAAAAAAAAAAAAAAATTCAATATTTTCGTTTTTGATCATGGAGATATCATATGTAGAAGATCTTCTGGAACGTCGAGCAAACTTACGAATTCATATTGCAGACTATAAAGATGAATTGCAGGAGATTCGTGATAGACCTTATCCGTACTACAATAATAAAATAACACAAAAAGAACTTATATGGGCATATCCAATTATATGGGCCAAACTTGCCGGTAAAGCAATTCCATAGAAATTATCGTCTTCTAATGCTTCTGTAGCTATTTCAGCTGCCTCAGTTAACGAAAATAAGATGAAAGTTGTTGTTCACATGGAAGAAGTTAAACCTATTTCTGAGAAAGATAAACTACAGGATAAACAAGTTTCGTCTCCACCTCAAAAGGTTTCGTTATCATCCGTGAGTGTTAAAGATGTTTCGATTACCTCAGTTAACAAAGACAAGATAGAGGTTGATGTTCCAGAGGAAGAGATTAAAACTACTTCTGAAGAGTATGATGAAATTCAGGTTACAGAGGTTTTGCCATCAAACAAAGAGGATTCGTCATCATATAAAGGTGTTATGGTTGTTCCCGATACATTCTTGGTTGAAGAGATTTCGCATGATTCATCAGAACTTAATGGTAAGTCTTCGGATCTTAGTTTGATAACTCCTGATATTGATATGCATGTTTTATCTGTTGCTGATAATAATCAAGCTTTTGAGCAAATGGATAAACGAATGATATTGCATGCAAACCCTAACAAGGTTCAACTGATAGAATTCACCCAACAGAATTCTTTCGTGTCATCTGATATGTCTGTCCTTTTTTGTGTACAACTACCTCTGAAATATGTATATATTGAAGATTACATCGGTAGAAAAGTTTTAACTGCAAGGTTTTTCACGGTTTTGAAAAGTCTCATGGGCAGTGTGTCATCCCATGATAAGTTTGGCATTGAAGAGACGTTTGTGCAATGGTCTACACCGAAAGGTATTGGATGGAGTTTTACTAAAGTTCCTTCTACCACTGTAACATCATCGCTATATGATGTTCAACGAAATACTCATGACACTGGATTTCCTGTTCGAACTACTTTTGTATGTGCTAATATTGATCCATCAAATAAATCAATGGATTCAGATATAGCCCATAAAAAGGAAATACTTGCCGATTCATCATCCGATAATTCTTCTGTGTCGTTTCATAACTCTGTTAATTGTGCATGTGCTACCGATATTGAAAACTATGCTGGAAGAATTTGTGGTCGAGTTTTGACAAAAACAGAGCAATTGCTTATGGCAGAAAATATTTTCGATGTCGAGTTTTGTGCTTACAAGAAGAATGCTTTTGTGTTTTTCCCGACACCAAGAGGTACATCTGCACCTTATTCCGTTTCATATGATTTTAGTTTTAGTTCATCTCGCTTTAAGCCAGAGATAGTGGCACCAATTGTTGAATATGATGCTGACACTATACCGAGTTTGGCTAGCACAATTAATGGAACAGCATGTGTAATGCTTAATGGAGTATGGTTGATTTCTGTGGGTAATCTAGGCACTATAGTTCAAGATGATCCGAGCTGGACTTTGGAGAAAATTCAAGTTGTTTTGGAGTCTTGGAATAACAATGACAACATCTTCTCTTTCAGATTTCATGGAGAATTTCTTTGGCTAATTTCAATGACTGCAAGCAGTAGGAGTCCGAATTTGGGTGTGTATGGAGATGCATTGATAATGGATCCATGGTACCTAGTTGTGCATTTCGGAGTACCGACTCAGAAACAGTCCAGTTTTGGAAGGATGTTAGTGTCGCATAGTTCGTATTTTTCTGGCAATATTACTCTGTTTTTCAAAGAATTTTTTCTACATCTGGAGCATAACAACGATTGTGTGAATTTGCTTCATGTAAAAACAGATGCATTGGTTGTACAGTGTGTCGTCGAGTATCATTGCGTCCATCAAGGAAGTATGAATTTTCGAACTGGTGTTAGCATGAAGACATACTTCTCTATATTTTTCAAGTTCTTCGAATTCTCTTCGTTAATCCTAGTGCACGCGGCGAATATTCTTTTCTTATTAATGATTGGACTATGGTATATATTCCTAGATTTTATGTGTAATTACCAACCTTGGACGAAAAGGTCGAGGAGGATGTCAGACTTTGTCACGATGAGAATTTGCTGTTACATGAATATGCAGGTGGTAGACTACGAGGTTGGTCGTGGACATTTGGTGGTATGCACACATTCAGTACTCTTTTCTACACTTTGGGCTAGCAATAACAAGGATTTTTGTAGAGTTTTTCTTGCTTGGATTGGGAAGTTTGATAAGCTCGAGACATGGAACAACATACGTTCTTGTTTTCAGCAAGCTACATGGGAGCCTGGAGGGAAATTTCTTTGCTGCTACAGAAGGGAAACGTTAATATTCATTCCAGGATGCCAATATGAATACCATGAAGAGCTCCAGAAAATTGGGAAAACAGCGTTTATAATACTTCCAGATTCCTTTGGAATCCTGATATGTACTAGGAATCTCGTGTACGATGATGAGGAGGTGACAAAGCATCTTCTATGCATGGATTATCCTAGTTCAAATGGAATTTTTCCGTTCTATGGAGATAATGATTCTATAGAGTTCATGCAATACTGTCAGGAAAGTAAATTACACCTCATGTTTGATAAGTCAAATTCTGATCCAATTGAACATGTTACTGCTTATGCTCAAGACAAACACCATCCGTTAGTGCAATTGAGTTTAATCAGTGGGCGTATATTACGTACAAAAGTCTGCGACAACTTACAAGATTTTTGTTTCCCGGATGACTTGGAAAATTACTATGAGAGAGGCAAAACAACATTAACAATCATCAGTCAGTATACTTTGTTTGTGCAGTACATCAGCTCAACAGAGGGTGCGGAGGAAAAGTTTGGAATTAATCCATTTTACTTGTTGTCAGCAGCGAAGATATATTATTTTCTACCACACCTTTGGCTAGATGCAGTTGAGAACACGTTGGTGAATATTTTTCCAAAAATGATACTACATGAGAAAGAATTATTGGTGGCTACTGAAACTAGCAAGCTAAGACCTGCTGAAGTTAAAGAAAGCTTGGAACAATGGGAAGAAGAGTTAATTAAATATGCTTCCAAAGGTGAGGTTCAAAATTTCGGCACCATTATTTTTGTTGGATATTCATGGCTCGAAAGTTTAGTTGAGCACATCAGTTTCATGGAGCCAAAAGAAGTAATTCACAATAATGGGTATAATATGAGTGGGTTTGGACCAGCTAACAATGAACGGTTCAATGACATTATTGATTCCAGGTTCTTTTCTCCACCTATTTTTGCATCACTGTTTGCGACAACTTTAAACTACACCGCGGACACCTGACGATACGAAGAAGATAGAAGACTTGGTTGGTGGATTCAAATCAATTTTCTTGATGGATACAATCGGTGTGTTCCTGGGAGTCATTGTGCAACGGGGACTAGTGTCTTGAATTTTGTCTTTGATCGTGGGAAATTGAAGCACAACTCTTATAATGCTTTAAGACACATTTCTTGGATACTTCAGTTTATGATCTCTAGAGCTATGAGATTTGTGTTTGATCGTGGTAAGTCGTTAAACGTTGAATCTACAACTTACATGGAGGAAAAGAACTCATATTATGTGATTACAACTCAAGAGAGAATAAAGCTCCTTTTACTAGCGAACTCGAGGGCGAGTTTCTTTCAAGAAGGGGGAATGATGCAGGACATCTACTTGTTCTCAATGTATCAACGGTCCTAGTTGATCCCTTGCGTATATTTTAGCTTACTTGCTTTGCAAGTCATTTACTTTCCTAGTTTAGGTAGAATTCCCTTTTCTTTCTTTTAGTCGGTTCTTGTAGAACCTATATAAAGGCTATGCCTTCTTGTTTAGTTTTTAACAATCTTATTATTATCAATTAATCAATATCATTATCGTTTAATACGATTATCTTTTATCTCTTCTATATTTCGTTCAATCTCTTGATTAATATCGTCTATTCGCACCTCTTTCACTCTCTTTTCATCTCCTGCAATCTCCGTATTGCTTTCCTCCTATTTGTACCGCATCAATTTGACACCCTAGCCATAGCGATGGGTGTTTCAGGAGCAGTATTGCAGTGTTCTTTATGGGTACTCATTTATATAGGCCGAGGTTGCCTTGTGGTAGCCGTCTGACAAGAGTTGCTTAAGTTCTGCTAGCCGCCTTTCAAGAGATTCCAGGCCATCAAGGGAAGTGCGAGGATAGCTCGAAGCCTCACACTGTTGGTTCTAGGTATGGTAATTTGGTTTTGTCTGTTTTATTTTTATGCCTTCTTCATATTGTCAGATGATGTACCCAGAATAGTTAATGCAACTACACTGGACCAAGACATTGCAGGTTGTGGCCGTTGTAGATTTTTTCGTTTGCAACTTGTGATTTAGTTTATCCCATGTGCGACCATCTATGATGTTTCAATTTTTCTTTTTAATCACAGGTGTTTAGACAAGGCAGCCCTGCCACTGAAAGAGGGTGGTACTGGTACTAAACCAAATCCTTGGAGGCTTTGCATAGTGACACAAGAAAAATAATTGCCCACAGTTGCTTGTGCTGAACTAGATCCTACTTCCTCTTGGTCAATAATGGAGCCATCCTTGAACCAAGCATATTTTCAATACTACTTTAGCAGAGGATGCCAGTTGCTGGTGCCCTGCGGCAAGCAATCAAGCAAATGTGATTCAGAATGTAAATTCAGTAACTAATTTACCTCCGGTAATAGTAATAGTAAAAAAAGAAGAACAAAAGCACAAATGGATTTCACTCCGTATGCCAATACTCTGGCGTGGTTAATGAGTCAAGTTAATTGTGTGTAGCCGGCCATTCCCAAGTGCATCAATTGCAATGGCTCATACTAAGCGCTATCAGCCTACCACTATAATCGAACACAATCTATTTGGTGACCTTTATATACTCGCGAGTCGAAATCTGTTCAAGCGTTCGCCTGCCGGAAGTAATTTTTTCTTCGACCAAGTTTATTTAGTTATCCAAAATGTACCATGTGGTTCAAGACTTACTTTGTGACCCTAATCCGTACGGTGACCAAAAATAAATCACAAACCCTAATTCGCATGGTGACCAAAAATAAATCACAAAATTGATTAAAAAGAACAAAATCAACAATTTCTAGACAAAAAACACATTAAGATTTTGATCTTTTGTTTAAATAGACAAAAATGTAAAAATAGCTAGGATGAAAACAGTTTCATCTTACCCATTTTCAAATATTTTTTCTTATTTTTTATTTACATCTGGATGCATCCAGTTTCATCCTCGTTATTTTTAAACTTTAAGCCAAGATGAATCCAGTTTTATCCTTGCTATTTTTTTGGTGTCCATTTCACCCATACTAATTTTTACTCGTCCTTTTAAACCATGTTTTAAATTTTTTTGGGCAAATGACCATTTTCCGAAAATAATTTGGTTTGTCAACAAAAAATCGTGTTTCTATTCAAAATCTGGCCTGGCCTGCAAGAAAATTTTCAAAATCGTTTTACTAGCTAGCTTGGTAATATTTCTCTAGCTAGATCTCTGGTGATCATGCCATTGTTTGCTCGTAATTACATTTATCATCACATCATTCTGGCGGTGAGAGTGAAGAATTTCCTTTGTGAACCAAGATCCGCATGAATATCTAGTATCTCCTTTATAAATCCTGAGTAATTACTTGTACACCAACCGGAGACATATACACGAGAGACGGAAAATATTTGTTTTTCAAGTCAGTCCTTCATTAAATAAACCTCGCTTAATCGATTGTAATGGTAATTTGTTGTCTCATGGAAAACTTCATTTATAACAAGATATTCCACAAGTAAGCACGTCTTACTAGAAGAGGAGTAGATGTACCAGCTACTTGTCTCTTTTGTGATGAGAATGAATCCATTGCTCATCTATTTCTGCATTGTAATTTTGGTAGGTCAGTTTGGGCCGAGTTTCTAGGTAATCTGCATTGGTTTTTCTCTGTGCCTAGTGATACTACTGTTGTTTAAATGCTCGGTATCTTCGGCAACATAATAAGGCCAGTACTACAGTCTGGAATAGGATTCATGCAGCCATTCTTTGGAGTATTTAGAATTGAGAGAGCTGTGTTTTCGAATAAAAGACATACTGCTAAAGTAGTGGTTAATAAAGTTGTTTATTGCATATTCTATTAGGCACTAACTTTCAAGGAATTTGAATCTGTTAATTTTGAGTCATGAAAGATTGGTGTAAAATTTACTTTCAATCAAACTGAGTGTGGTAGTATGTTACTCACTTAGTTCTTTTGTTTTTCTTCTTTGTACTATGTTTTGGGTGGTATAATCATTGTACCCCGCTTTTTTGCTTAATTGGGCGGATCGACCGGAGGGTCCAAAGGGAGGGAGTCCCTTTTATGGCCACTTTTTTGTAAAATATAGACTAACAAAAATGTTCAATTTGATAAAAAGATTTGAAATTTAGTGGTAGTCTTTGGGACATGAAAAACCTAAAATGTCCTCCCTTTTAGTTTAATTATTATAAGGCTAACTCTTACTAGGGCCTCCAAGATCCAAGTTTTTACACTCCTTGTGAAACGCGGTTAGAAAGTGTGGGGGGCAGTTTCTTTGTTGGACATGAAACTTTTGAGTTGATAAGAGCCCCATTTTCAGTTTTCAAATTTATATTTTATTTTTCTAATGCGGTGGCGAATCTTGTGAATCGCGCCCCAATTTTTTTTTAAATTTTTTTGGGCGGCTTGGGTTTTCGTAATTTGAACTTGCCCCAATTTTTTTTTTTTTTGTTTTTTTGGCTCGTGCGTAATTTGAAATCTATCGAATTGGACTAAAGACCAGAGTAAAGACTAAATTTGGTATGGTATTTGGTCTTTGGTCTTTGATTTGATCTTTAGTCGCTCGATAGTGTTTGCTATTTCGATGGTATTTGGTCTTTAGTCCCATGACTGTGGTTGCTCTAACTCCTTGTAAATCCTATTTTTTCAGGGGTATAGTTGGCAACCAAACTTTAATATAACATATTTAAAAATCCGTGCCTTGGAATTTTATAAATTATATGTCATTCGAAAGGATATTAAAAAATCAACCCAACGAGTACAAACAACAATATAAAATTTAGTGTTTTTATGAAAAATTTGATGATGACTTTTAAAATTTAATGCATAACCATTATGCAAAGCACCACAAAGGATGCATAATACATGGGAAATTGAGGCAAACCACCACAATGAATACATAGCACATGGGGTAAATTGATGCAAACCACCTAATAAATGAGAAAAATTTATGTAAACTACCATAAATTGGATGCATATCAATTTTAATCTTATAACACCATCATAATGGTGTTTTGTTTTTCTTCGTTCGGCCCTCCCATCGTGAAAGCGGTGATCTAGTCTATTTTTTTATTTTTATTTTGTCGATCCGAAAAAGAAAAAGAAAATTTCACACGATAAGAAAAAAAGATTTGTGGCCAAAAGGTGACAATTTTTCTAAAGAGATGTTACTCTTAGAGTTGTGTTTGTAGGTTTTAGGTTAACGGGCGTGGTCAAAGAAAGCGTGCACGACGGTAAGTAGTCTATGAGAGAAAAAAAGAAAAAGCCCCCTTTTCATTTTACTTTTTACTCTTCGGTAAATTATGATGTGGGATAGTAACACGGTAAAAGTATTATCAGTCAGACTGATTTTTGTCAACGCTCGCAGCTATTTGATGTCATCACTAATCCGGTCCCCCACATTGGGTCGATTTGCTGGAACAACAAACTTTAAAGGGAACCCGACAAATTAAAACCTTTTAGAGCAAATCCTCTGGTAAGTGAAAGGGTAAGTGAAACGGGTTCAAAATGAAAGTGAAACGGGTTCAAAATGAAAGGGTAACACTACCAATTTGGCCTAATTTGCTCCCACTATGGTAAGTGAAAGGGTGTTTTTTGGACCCAAAACGTTCAACCACTCGTTCAGCTGAACGAGTGGTTGGTAGTGTAACACTTTCGGAGATTGTCTCCGTGAAAGAAAAATATCAACAAACGGGAGACCGTCTCCGCTTAAAATAAAATAAATTTTATTACGGGGACCGTCTCCGTAAGATTTTTTTTATTATACCAAACGGAGACCGAATCTCACGTATGTTTGTTTTTAAGTAAAAAACGGAGGCAGTCTCCGTTTAGTATTTGAATAAATTTTGGCCAACGGCTACATTTTAGCCTATAAATCTAAAACCTCCAACTATTTTCTCTTCATCCCACTCCCTCTCAACTTCTTCTACTCCATTTTTGTTTTTAAGTTTTCTTCTTAATTTCGATTTCACACTCTCCATCCATGTCTTCTTCACCAACACCGACTCCTTCAACCCAAATTGCTCAAAAAGGTCGTAGGAAGCAACAAATTAAGTTTAATACGGATGAAGATGTAGCTCTTTGTGAAGCACATATAGCAATAACAGGTGATGGTAGTGTTGGTGTTGGTCAAGCAAAAACCAAATATTGGGAACTAATTATTCCATTATTTATCGAGAAAACGAAAGGTAACCCAAATGTTAGAGACAAAACTAGTTTAGAAAACCGAATATACCAAATAAAGAAAGAAATTAAGTTATTTGTCGCCGTTCTTGGAAAACTATATCGAGGTGGACGAGTAAGTGGCTATGGACAAGAGCACACACGTATGTATTTTTGTTTCATACGTATTGCTCATTATGTTTGTAAATGAATACTAATATGAAAAGTTTACATTGTAGTTGATACGTGGTCGGTGTGAGTTTCACAAGATACATGGGAGACCCTTCATCCTTGATGAGTGCTACGAGGTATACAAGAGTGAACCGGTTATGATTACACCAAATATGTCGATATACCCCGCTACCCCCACCACCCGTGGTCCAAGTTGTTGATGATTTAGGTGTCGATGGTGTCCATGGTGCGGACGATGTATCGAGGAGGAAGAGATTGGAGTAGATGTTAATGCGGGTGACACTCAAGAAAAAAATAAAAGGGGACCGGAAGAAAGCTCTTCAAGCTCTTAAACAAGCAAAATATCCATGTGGTACTTCTAGTGGTTCCATTGAATCCAACTTTAGTGAAACCAATGAGAGAATGTTAAGTTATTTGAAAGAGCAAGAAGAACAACTAAAAGAGGAAAATATGAGTCGAATCAAAAGAAAAGAAAAAAGGCTCGTGTGGAAAGAATCATGATGGCGGATATTTCTAAGTTATCTAGTGCCGCCAAGCTTGGGTTGAACGTAAACAAAACAAGATACTAGAGAAAAGGAACTTGATGGAACAAGATAGTAGCAATGATGAGTAATGGGTAATATGGTTTATGTTTTCCAAGTTTTAATTTTAGTTCTATTACTATTGTTTTCCTTGTTGTAATTTCTTTTCAACTAAAAGATTGTTATCATGAACAATATGCAATGTAATGAGATAACAAATATATAAAATGCAATGTTATTTAGTCATCCAAAATAAACCAAAATAAACACATTGTCCAAACAACCAAAAGAAACTAACTTTAATTACCTTGCGCTTCCTCCGCATGTTCATTACCAAACATCTCCCAAACATGATTTGTCAATCTTAGTGAAGATCATTATACAAGGGTTCATGTCTTAACTCGTGATAGTTAACGGCTTCGCGAGGTACAATATCACGGTAACCCTATAGTCTTCATCTCCAAAGGTTCTCCATGCCCCATCTCGTCTCTCATTTTGAATTATCATGTTATGCAATATCACACAAGCCAACATTATGAATTTTAAGTCTTCTTCATCCCATTATTCAATAGGACCTCTCACTATATGCCATTTTGCTTGTAGAACCCCGAATGCCGCTCAACATCTTTCCGACACGCTTCTTGCATCTTGGTAAAACATTTTTGTCTTTCATTTATTGGTCTTTTGTAAGCTTGCACAATAGTACATAACTTAGGATAAATCCCATCGGCCAAGTAGTAACCCATATCAAATCTTCCACCACATTTGAAAATCAACTTTTGAGCCACCTCGGAAAAAATGCCATCGAATAATGGAGATGAGTTAAGTACATTAAGATCATTATTTGATCAGGGACTCCCAAAATATGCATGCCAAAACCACAAATCATAAGTAGCAACCCCCTCTAACACTATCGTCGGTTCACCTTTATAAGATGCATAATATCTGCCCAAGGCAGAAGACCGGAGTTCTTCCAAGGCCAATGCATGCAATCCACACTCCCAACCATACCGGAAAACCCCTTGCTTTATTCTCGGCTAAAATGCGATTAGTGTCATCTTGGTTTGGAGTGCGCAAGTACTCCCACTATAACGCCTAACTATGTTCCTAACAAATCTCTTCAAGTACATATATAGGGTTGTTTTACCCATTCTCACATAATCATCTATGAGTGGTGATTGTCCCGTAGCAAGTAACCTAAGACATGCAAGAGTTTTCATATGTGGAGAATGTCTGGAATACCTAGTGCATCTATTCCTTGAGGCCACCTTGTGTGTCCATTTCACACAAATCATCTTTAATCTTAAGAAACAATTCTCTTCTCATAACGTAAACGGTCATGGAAATTCTTTTAGAATAAGTAAGTTACCACTAGGTAAAATAATCACGCATCATAATAGAATCGTGAAGAACCCTATTCCTAATAGAATAACGTCTTCTTTTTACCTCAGTAGGTTCGGGTTGTTGAGTCATGAGAGCAATTGATTGTTGCAACATTAACGTCCTCACCACCATCGCCCCATTAGTTCGTCTCCTACTCCGGCGTCTAGAAATGACATTGTCATCCGATTCCGTGTCACTCATTGTACCTACAAAAGAATTAAAAAAAAAATAGGATCACCAAATAATGTCTATAAAAAATTGTCGATATAAACATTTAATAACATATTACTTAAGGCAAAAAAATACATTCATTTTTAAACAAGAATGTAACCTAAATAACATTCATCTTTAAAACAACAATGTAACCAAAATAACATTCTACAAAATAACATTCATTCACTACTCATTTTTAAAACAACCAAGTCTACAAAACAACCAAGTCTACAAAATAACATTCATTCACTACTTCAGTAGGTCCGTAAACCACTGTCCACTCCAGTTAGTTGATTGTTAAGAGCATCTCCTATGGGTAGTCTCCAAATTGAGACTAACTCACCCATATGGAAGACTACTCACCCATATGAGCGAGTCTAGCCACTATGGGCGAGTAGTCTTCCATATGGGTGAGTTAGTCTCAATTTGGAGACTACCCATAGGAGATGCTCTTAACAATCAACTAACCGGAGTGGACAAATGGTTTACTAATTTCATCAAGTAGTGAATGAACGTTATTTTATAGACTTGGTTGTTTTAAAAAATGAGAGTGAATGAATGTTATTTGTAGACTGGTTGTTTTAAAATGAGTAGTGAATGAATGTTATTTGTAGAATGTTATTTTGGTTACATTGTTGTTTTAAAGATGAATGTTATTTAGGTTACATTTTGTTTAAAAATGAATGTATTTTTGGCTTAAGTAATATGTTATTAAATGTTTATATCGACTAAATTTTTATAGACATTATTTGGTGATCCTATTTTTTTTTAATTTTTTGTAGGTACAATGAGTGACACTGAATCGGATGACAATGTCATTTCTAGACGCCGTGAGTAGGAGACAACTAATGGGGCGTATGGTGGTGAGGACGTTAATGTTGCAACAATCAATTGCTCTCATGACTCAACAACCCGAACCGGGCCGAGGTAAAAGAAGACGTTATTCTATTAGGAATAGGGTTCTTCACGATTCTATTAAGATGTGATTATTTTTACCGGTGGTAACTTACTTATTCTAAAAGAATTTCCATGACCGTTTACGTATGAGAAGAGAATTGTTTCTTAAGATTAAAGATGATTTGTGTGAAATGGACACACAAAGGGCCTCAAGGAATAGATGCACTAGGTATTCCAGACATTCTCCACATATGAAAACTCTGCATGTCTTAGGTTACCAGTTACGGACAATTCTAATGACTCCATAGATGATTATGTGAGAAACGGGAAACAACCCTATATATGTACTTGAAGAGATTTGTTAGGAACATAGTTAGATGTTATGCTGGGGAGTACTCTGCGCACTCCAAACCAAGATGACACTAATCGCGATTTAGCTGAGAATAAAGCAAGGGGTTTTCCGGTATGGTTGGGAGTGTGGATTGTATGCATTGGCCTTTGGAAGAATCGCCTTCGCTCTCAAGTGTGATATTATGCATCTTATAAAGGTGAACCATTTATAGTGTTAGTGGGGGTTGCTACTTATGATTTGTGGTTTTGGCATGCATATTTTGGGAGTCCTTGATCAAATAATGATCTTAATGTACTTAACTCATCTCCATTATTCGATGGCATTTTTTTCTGAGGCACCTCCAAAAGTTGATTTTCAAATGGTGGAAGATTTGATATGGGTTACTACTTGGCCGATGGGATTTATCCCAAGTTTTGTACTATTGTGCAAGCTTACAAAAGACCAATAAATGAAAGACAAAAATGTTTACCAAGATGCAAGAAGCGTGGTTGAAAAGATGTTGAGTGGCAGCATTCGGGTTCTACAAGCAAAATGGCATAGAATGCGAGAGGTCCTATGCATCGATGAAGAAGACTTAAAATTCATAATGTTTTGTGTGATATTGCATAACATGATAATTCAAAATGAGAGACTCAGATGGGGCATGGAGAACCTTTGGAGATGAAGACTATAGGGTTTACCGCGGATATTGTACCTCATAAGTCGTTAATCATCATTTATTAAGACATGAACCCTTTGTATAATGATCTTCGACTAAGATTGACAAATCATGTTTGGGAGATGTTTGGTAATGAACACGCGAGGAAGCGTAAAGGTAATTAAAGTTAGTTTCTTTTTGTTGTTTGGACAATGTGTTTATTTTGGTTTATTTTGGATGACTAAATAACATTGCATTTTATATATTTGTTATCTCATTACATTGCATATTGTTCATGATAACAATCTTTTAGTTGAAAAGAAATTACAACAAGGAAAACAATAGTAATAGAATTAAAATTAAAACTTGGAAAACATAAACCATATTACCCATTAC